>JAEIII010038779.1:0-12334 GCA_018905755.1 Drosophila ohnishii | reverse complement strand
TCCAAAGGCAACTCCTCTTCGCCGGTGACTGATATCACTTCTGGTGGCTTTCTGACTCCCAGCAGGAACGTAAACTGGGTGAGGTGATCTGCATGGCAGAGGATCACGGGATGTGATGTGTTATCTAGTGGGACTTCACTGCCACTGCCACAGGTGGAGATTCCATCGCTTAGCCAGGTCTCGTAGTTCCAGTAGCCACAGCCGCCTTGGGCTTGGGATTTGTTTGTGTCGCCATTACGCAGGAAGAAGGGCAATTTTCCAGGCAGGTTGTGATCTGGAAAATAAATAATTATTTAGCTAAAACTTAATTTGAATTTAGAAGGAATAAATTAACAAAAATACAAAGTAACCTGACCAATATTTCCTTAATTAGTAATTATATTATAGGGAAAAGCTTCCTTAAATTATTATTTCCTGTTTAAACGTGACACAGTAACTTCCTTAGATTTTAAATCACAACTAAACTAATAACTCGGCATAATTTTTGCAATTTTCAGCTGGTTTTGCCATATTTATGCAGTTGCCTTTTTATGGCCCACTCCTAATGCGCTTTATTACTTTCCGCTGCAGTTGTTCTACTTTTATTTTACTGCACAAGATGAAGATAACTCATTTTCTCACCGTCTAGTCCCGGTATCGTTATTGAGATAACATTGCTGGTTGGCCTTCGTTTCAGTTCCTCCGCCGTCTCCACAAAGAGGGCATCGCGAGCGTAGACTTTGAAGATAAGGTAGCGGGCTCCCCTTTCCTTCACATCTCGCCAGAGTTTCTCGGGTAGAATTGCCGCACTCTCTAGATTTTCAATTGCCCGAATACTTTCCAGACTCTCGGATGATTGCAGAATTCTAAACTGTGATGTCAGTCCCTCGAGGAAGATGGCAATGCCCGTCATATTGGCTATGGCGGGATCCACAAAGAACACGCTCAGCTCCTTGGTCCTCAAAAGCACCACTCCTTTATCGAGAATAGGTTGTGTTTCGACTTGACTATGATCTCTGGAATTCTGTAAGCTGGTAGTCCCATCTCCAGGTAAAAGCTGCGGGGCCAGAGCGTCCAGATAATCCTCGAAATTGCTCAGCAAGGAGTTGGTGGCATTCTGTTCCGCTGCCAGGCGCAGGGTTTTACTATCCGTGAACATCACCTGCTGGCAAATGTTCATCAAATCCTCGATGTCATCCACTTTCTTTACGGATTTCTTAACTTGAGAACTGAAAATCTCCGAAATACTGACGATATCGGCGGCGTTGAGCGGCTCCTTCGAGTGAGTAACCAAGTCGCTCAGTTGACTCAAATCCGAGGAATTATTTACAGCCAGAGTATCCAGATTCGTGCTGAGCTCTGGAGCCATTCTGCAGGTTACATTTTCGAAACTCTGCCAAGTTTTTGTGCCGTTTCGGATCTGACACCTTCGTCTCATCGGGACATTTCTTTCATCTAGGCAGAGATCCCGCAGGTGGGCGCGTTTTCCCACCTTGGTGGCCTCCACGCGATTTTCCCGGAATTCGTAGCCGTCCTTGGTCTCATACTTGACTTGGAAATCCTCGGCCTTGCAGTCTCCTTCAGTGCAGGTCTTCAAAGGACTCTTCTCCAGCTTGCCATCTTCACCGATGCAGAGGAGAAAGCGTACGTTTTTCAGGTGGCAGTAATCAAGACACTTGCTGAAGTCCGTCGGATTCAGGTGCTGGGTCTCTTCCGAGCTGTCTTTCGAAGCGTATGCAAGTGCTATATTGCCAGCAATTAAACACAAGAACACCAGACTTGGCATCTTCTTAGCGAAGATTCCCTGTTGGTTTTTTATTGCTATTGTACTTTTTTATTATAATTATATTCAAGAGCAGGCTGCTTTGTCGCACTCCCGAGCTCCGCGATCGACTGACGAAGAACATCGCGTACGACGATAAAACTTGTTTCCGTAAAACAGTACCCTGGAATAGGGCCTGCCAGAATCGCTTCTTTTGCCAGTCTCTTGGCTGAGCAATTGAAAGTGACATCCAGTTCGGTTTGAGCTGAAGGCCGACTGGTTAGTGGTTCAGTTAGTGGTCAGGATGCCAGCATCTTCAAAGGTCGAACGGTTGAACTTATTTTACTTCTTGTAGGTTACTTTACGTTTACGGGGTGGCTTGAATATAAAATTTAAGAAATAAAATATTTTAAATATTATTATGTTATCATATGAATTAGAGAAACGCATGTCATATGGACTTGAATATTAAAATACCTTTTATTCGAGTCATTGAAATTTGTAGTCTTATAATCTTGTGTCTCATTAAATATGTTTTGCAAATACAAAAAAAAAATAATGTTGTAAATATAATGCTAAATATATCTTAGGGTATTCAAAAGTACGACTCTGAAATTCTCTTAAGGTTCTCTCTGATAAAAAAATGAGAGCCCGCAACAATATTCATGCACTGATCGGTAGCTGTTTTGATAACCAGCAAACCTTTAGATACTTCATCGCCATCACAGACTGGAAAATGTAAGTACATTCAAATATTTGCACTTGCACAAAAAACAATGACGTTCATCTTGTTACATTTTTGTTTTAATTATAAAAAAATATTGTACCTGTCAAGCAGACAAAGCAAATATGTTTAAATTAATGCAGATGTACCAGAAGAAAGTGTAGTCAGAGTAAAAATGTAAGAACTTTATTCGGTCTTCTGACAAATTATAATACTTTAAGAAATCAGAAATCTCCAAAATACTGAAGTTAAATATATTAAATATAGACATTCCTTTTAGAAAAATCATTCCCAAAAGTGTTAAGCTGTTGAGTTACTTAATTTTAGTAAGTTTTAATATTTAATCTCCCTTCTGCAGAGTTGGCTGATTCCTCGAAAAAGTTGACTTTGTTTGCCCAAGATATGGATAAGTACTTTATGACTTATTACAGATAAGATAAAATGAAGTCAAATGAGATAAAACACAATATCTTTGAGCTATGCAAAAATATACCTCAAGTTAAAAGAGAAAAAGTAAGAAATATCTGAAATTATAAATGTAAAAATGTAGTTTTTTCCAGTGCTTCCACTCATTAATATAAATCCGCAGCTTATAAGATCAAATCTGTCGATAGGTGGCCATAGAATTAACCGCGTGAATAATTAGATGCCACTCGAACGGCTGCCACCAACATCGCCGCCGATCACTTGAGTTTTTTTTCCCCTTTCTGAATTGCCACTCGAGTTTGAAGAACTCGCGCGCGCCTCTAGAAACAAGTCTGAATATTTCCCGACTCTGTGAAGAATCACAGCTTTATTGCTGATTAATTGCTATAATTACAACTGTTTCTACGTACGCAGCGTGGTCTGGTTCTAAATATAATTCAATGTGATTTCCATTTACCCATGAATGGCTAAATAACTAATATATTTGTTACTCCCCTTTAAATAGTCTGCACATGAATTGTAGTTCAAGAAGCAGCTTGTTGTTTTTGAACTCTGCCCTCTGGCCTCTGATATACAATTCCTGGAAATTAATAAACATCTCCCTGGCTAAATTGTCGTATTTATTTTCAATTATTATTGCTGCAAATCAATGGTGCAATAATTGAGAGATGCCATGACATGCAGGGATGTTATTTACCTCAACTCGGCCTGAGGCAATGCAATTAAATACCAGATTACATTCAGGTTACTCGGAGTAATTTCGATATATGTGTGGCTCCAAGCTCCGAGATTAGTAATTACCTAAGGTTAAGTAAAGAGTGATGATGAAACACCAGAGAGATGTTTTACAAATTTATTATGAATGAAACCATATTTAACCAGTTTAAAAATATATAAATAAATTGTACCATAAATGAGTTGTAATCAGTCTTCCAAAGAAGTTATCATTTAAATGTGTGTTTGTTTTACTTTTATTTTGTTTAAATTTTTATTCACAGATAATAATAATTTCATGAAATAACATTGTTTGTGACAGACCGGAACTCACTTATCAATTTGTTATTTAAAACATTCGGACGTCTCCTCTCACATTCAAAAACTCAGTCCTTTGGGTAACATTTTTGCTCCCCCCATTTTCTGTGTGAAATTTTCGAGTATGAGTGTTTTTGGGCTTGGAGCACGTAAATGCCACAAAAAGACGCAGGAGCCGAGGGTCCTTCTGCTTGCTGCCGGCTGCCTTCTTTTCCATTGTCATGGAAGATGGTCTCGTCCCGGCAAAACATGTTTCAGCAGAGTCTGTTCCACTTCAGAAATTTATTTACTCAAGTGTGATGCGATTATCCTGATGCACTTGTCCTTTGTCTCAATGTGCTTGTTACGCCCGCTGGGCACCACTGCCGCCCATAAAACTCACAAACAGAATGGAATTTCGAATTTTTGTGAGTTAAGAGACTTGCCTCTCTCCTGTACATAGTATGTGCAGCAATTGGGATGCCGATGTGAAAGCCGATGCCCCGAAAACTTACTTTGTTAACCCCTTCTTAATTAAATGCCAGCCAGATAGTCATCTCCTGGCAGCGAACTTGATTGGTGTCCGGCGGCAGGACCATTCTCCTTCTGCAGCAAACACGCTCCATTTCCCTGGCACAATGTGCCAAGTCCTCCCGATGAGTTGGCTTCTTTTATTCCGCGGTTATCCGCATTTCCGCATCTTCCTTCCTCCCACCGAAACTGAAACTAGATCAAGAATCCGCCTTGTAACGACTTGGAGTGTCCAGAACAATCGCCGTCAATCCTTTAGGTCGCTAGAATTCGATATGCTCTTTCGTAAGTAAGGACGAATATTGTAAATAAATATTTGTATACTTTCTTATAAATAAAGATCAAGATGATTATAAGCATAAAATAAAATAGAGACAATATGTGGATTATTAATATTTAATAAACTTATTTATAAATACAACTTCAAGGATGTTTAACAATTGGGTTTCTTTTGTTTTATAGTTTAAAAGCTACAAAAATAAATCCCAAAGCTGTTTCCCCTCGACTTTGTGTAAAGCCATAGCCTTCGGCATTCTGAAAATGACTTTGACAGTCAGCAGGCTGGCCGGTTAACCGGGGACCTGGTTACTGGGTTAGTGCCTCCATCTGCCAGCGACTCCTTCGTCAGTGTCACCAACAGCTCTGGCACGCCAACAACTCGGCAAAGGTGTCTGTTTTTGTTACGCGATGCTCTTTCGACTCTTTGTGCGTAGTGGCCAGCACAATTAAAAGTTGGACAATGTGTTTAATTATGTTTGAGAAATGTAATTAATTTATGCGCGTCCAGGTGATGCACCATGACAAAGTGCAGTGAATGTGGCTAACAGGTGCTGTTTTGGCCATGCCCCAGTGCGCCCCATTGGCTTGGAGTCCCTCTAACACAACCTAATACCCCCTAAAACCTACTCCCTACCCCAAAACCCCCTAACACCCGCCCACCCATTCAATTTCAATTACTGTACAACGAGGACTCTGTTTGCCGTTTGCAATGCAAGTGGCTCTAATTTATTTGGCGCAGAAATGTTCATCTGCTCGACTAGAGCTGCCCGAAAATCTATTGTCGTAGGTAAATTATGCGTGAGCCATTGACTGAGTCCGGAATCCAACGGAATCCAGCCGTTGAGCGTTGCCAGTTGACAAAAATCAGCAGCAGCAACGACAGCGGCAGTAGAAAAGTAAATAAAGCCGGCAATAAATAACGCCGGAAACGGAAGTGGGCCGGGTGGCAATAAGAAGGTGAATGCAAAGCAAACAATTGCAGGAGAAAATCGAGCGACTGATTTACGTCGCATCTAACAAGTCAGAGCTACAAGGGTCCAATGCCACCTAAGGTGAAGGGAAATATTTTCTAAGAATTTTGTAGACCTTGTAGAACTCAATTATAAAATGGTGCTATGTACATTTTTGGAACAACAATTCTATGACTTAATAAATTGATCTTAAAAGTTTTCTAAAGGATTCAGCACTCTTCCTACTTATGTATTTAGATTAAAATGAAAGAGGAAGGAATATCAGGTAAAATATTATAGATAATTTTTTTTTTTCTGTTAGCAAAAAGGAAAGAAAACAATTATAACAAATTGAGTTTACTTTAAAATTAACGAAGATTCCTAAAAAAAAACAGCAGTGAAAAAAAATAATATACAAATTGTAATCCTCTTTGCTTTTAATTAAGTAAATATTTTTAAAAAATAAATAAATAATATTACCTTATACTATCATTTTTAAATTAAACTGGTCGCCATCTGTTGGCTGGTAGCTGAACGCCATCAGAGCGAGATGGGGCGAAAGAGCGAGCTTTTCCCGCAGCACATTAGAGCTTTTCCGCTCGGGTTTTCCCCCGACGACCAGCAACAACAAACAGCTGAGTGGGCCAGGCAATTGGCACAGGCAAAGGCAGCGGCAACAAAGGCAAGGAGAAGCGGACAAGTGTCCTGGTCCTGCTGCTGCTGCTGCTGCTGGCTCGAAAGCCGCCTTTAAATCGGCAGGACGAGGCAGCCAGCGCTCAGTCGTCGACGGCTGTTCCACGCGAATCGTTCACTCCGACGGACAGTGCACGGCGGACAGTATCAGCCAGCGGAGTGGGAATCGCTCCTCCGAATCCGCATCCGCATCCGTATCCGAATCCGTGTTCGCAGTCCGAGTCCTCGCGCGCGTCTTATCAGGCGGCAGAGTCAGTGAAAGTGGAGAAAGGTTATCGCGAGAGTGAAACCGAAACCTAAACCGAAAACGAAACTCAGACAGGAGAGAAAGTATAACAAAAACAGCGAAATAAATCACAAGTTGCGAATAAACAAAAGCCAAGGGAATCGCTGAAATAAAACAAAAAAAAACAAATACAAATCAAAATAAGAATAAAAAGAGAATCCCGCGCCTCAAACAAATGTAAATTACACTCGCCCACACACACATGCTTTCTTTTGGTTTCGTTTCGCTTTTGTTGTTTTTTTTTTTTCGTGTGCGAACAATGGCATTCCACTTGGCCCTGGATATTAAAGCATACTTTGTGCGCTCTAATTTATTTCGCTCTATTTTATTTTATTTTCGGCACCCGGACGGTGAGACACCGAGTATTTCACGCCATCATTGTCCCCGTCGTGGTCCATAATTTATGTGGGCAGGAATAGGGGAATCCCTGTGCCGAACGAAAAGTTGCCAAATAGAAATATTTGCCTCAATATGTCAAAGTTTATTAGACATTTAGCTTTGCGTGCCCACGGCAATTTGCTGACAGTTGTTTTAGTTGGTCGGACGATAGTGAATGTCCATTATATTTGATAAATGCCCGGGCGGACACAGAGTTGAATGTACAATTGCTCTGCCGCACACTTTCCGCTCATTTCCCTTTTTTGGTCCAAAAAAGATACACTGCGAAAAAGACACACTTGTAAGATAAACTAATTATTACAGAGAATTATGTTCTCAAACTGGCAAGCTTTTTGTTGTAGATTTTAACTACATGAAGCCTTTAAACAGCCATTTAAATTTAAATTTAATTTACTAATGATATAATAATAATAATAATAGAAAAGTTAAATGTGAAAGAATATAAAGTAATCAAGTTATGAATTTTTCAAATAATTAGAAAATCTAACAAGAATAATTTTGTCTGAGAAATGTACTTTAATTTAAAATCTTCGAGCGGTAATAAGCTCCTAAAAATGTCTGAAGGTTAAACTATCTTCTAGATTTTAAATACTATAAAGAAGATCTCTTTATATTATTTAAATATTATTTAAAATTGCTGCTAAAAAACAATCAAGTGAAATATATATCAAAACAAAGTGAACTTTGGACTATTAGAAAGCCGAAACAATTAAAAAATTAAATTAAACAAATTACTTTCTATAAAAATTATCATAATATCTGAATCTTACACCAAGGCTGATTAAAGAACCCTTCCTTCAGTTTACATAAATGTATTAATAAACCTTTTTCTTTGATGCCCAAAATAAAGGTATATTTTAATAACTTTTTGTTATTTTCTTTCACTGTGCAAACACAACTAAGTTGAGGACACGGCATCCACATCCTGCGGCCGTCCTGTGGCCATGTTGTGTGCACTGCGAGCCTCATTTTGTGCCCCGGCCTAATGGCAGGCTCATCATTAACTCAGTTATTGTCAGTTTAGCGCTAAATTGACAGGCAGAGCGACGGGCCTCCGGGGAGGGAGAAAAAGCGAGGGACTTTTCAACTGGGCCAAGTAAATATCGTTTTGTTTTTACTTTCGCATCCCCGTGCCATTTTGTCGCAATTATCAAATGTCGTGCTCGTCATCGCCAAATAGCAGTGACAAATGGCCGAAGAAGGAGACCAGAATAAGTTAAGGGCAGGAACTTTTGCAGGACCTCTTTCAGTAAGCCAGGCCAAACAAATGCAAAGCCCTCGAATTGAGACTTATTTACACTCTTGTCTCTCTCGTCGGCGAACGAAAATAGCACAAGGACCTCTCTCCGCAGCTCTGTTGACAGTGTGCCGCTACCGTTATCAAAATGCCAAATGTTGCACGTAATTAAAACTTGCTCAATCGGAAGGATGTCAGGACCCTGGCTCCGTTACGGCCCCGAGGTCATTTGCAAATACTTATTTCTGGTAGGACTTTCTACCTCGATTAATTCACCGTATTTTGGTATTCGTAATAAGCAAACAGGCCACCGGGGGAGGTAGGAGAAAAAGCCAAACAATGACATATAAACAACACGAATATACACACGAAATATTTGTAGAAATTGTATATGTTAATACACGTGTTATGCGAAGCCACCTTAACGAGGCTTCTAATGGGCCACAAAAATGTCTGCCAAGATGGACGAAAATCGATATTTTTCTCTCTCGCTGACAACCTTTTTAAAGTGCGGGCCTGGAGTTGACTTAAAGTGCGGCTTACTGTTGGCTTTTCTCTTTAACTTATCATTGCCTTTGCAGGCCAAGTTTCCCTTTTCAATTGAAGGTAACTTTCCCGGGCTGCCATTTTGCCACTTTTTGCTCTCGCTTTGGTCTCTCTCTCTCACCTCCCCGCCAAAATTCTATGCCCTCAAGGAGTTTTCCTATGCCAAACTCCATGAAAACTCAACGCTCGCAATGCCTTAATTGCCCTGCACTCGTCGTGGCGCATAAATTTCGAGATTCGCTCACGTTCGCTCAGTTGCCGGTGAACAGGTGTGCGGGATGTGTGTTTTTAGCAGTGTGTACCTGTGTGTAATTAACCAGCCGTTTGCCGCCTTTGTTGCTGTAGCTTCTACGCCAAGCTGTCGCTTTTGTAGGTCTTTTTTTTTTTTTGTTTTTTGTTAGATGATACTCTAAAAGGGTTTTTAGTCAGGGAGATGTTTTGAAAATATGATTCACTACGTTAACTATTTTAAAATTTAAATATGACTTTTTTATGGTTAGCATATTTTAGATATATTAAAAGGTATACAATTTTATAACTGAAAAAAACAGGTTACCTTCTTATTTGAATTTCTTATCTGTAAAGAACATCAAAAATTCGGCTTTAGTGAAATTCAAACCTTCATTTTCCTTGCCTTTTTGTGACCCAGTTGATGGCTGTGTTGTGGGTTCTTGGTGTATTGGTGTGATGGCTGTAATGCCTGTGTGTACTGGGTGTGTTGTGCCTTTGGCTTCCGCACGTGTTGCATGTGGCATGCAACAAACAAGCACATACATACTACAAGCCCGTAATACTCAAAAATGCAGTTGTAACGGCCCAGAAAAGGCCCCAGAAATTTTTGCTGCCACGTCTGGGAAATGCTCGAGAGTCTTGGTTTTTGGGGCCGAAACTTTTCTTTTTCCGCTTATTTAAATATTTGATTAGTGTGAGTATTTAATGCGAGCCACCGCAGAAGAAGCATATATACATTTATAATAAAATATATGGCCAAGCCGGTTGGGGAGGTCGTAAAAAATGCATATTTACAGCAGGGATTCGGTGGCAGAAAAACCCCCGATCGCATTATATATATTTCCCGCTTGCCACTGGCCACACTCTCCGCTCATAATTTCACAGACCACAGTGTTTACTTTGTAATTTTCATTACGCTTATTTCTCTTTTTTTGCGCTTATCATAGCCGTCATATCGGTTGGGCAAACAAATATAATTTATTACATTTTCATTGTCGTGGCACTCGCAGGGTAGCAGCGCACTGGAAATCGCCAGACGGACGGACAAGTGAAATGAAAATGAAATAAATTGCAATATCAATATGGAATTCTGGTGTCCAATTTCAGTTGTGATATGCGTCTGAACACATTCGTTGTGAAAGTGAATTAAATACGCCGGCAAAGCGTTTCAATTAAGCGGAAACCGAAAAGGAAAACACACAACAAAAATGGTAAGTGAAAATGGCAACTTAAACTGGTAATTAAAGATAGAAAAAGCTATGATAAAGAATATATTACCTAGAATATATTCTTTTGAATATGTAGATATGCTGAATGACTTGAAAAGTGAGAGTCCTGTGCCAGTTTCTTTATATTCGAATTTTCCAAGATTTTTTTACTCCTTTAATTATATTCTTTTTGGACCAAAAAAAGGTAGCTTTAAATGATTTTTTTGAATAAATTTCTATATCCTTTAAGTTCAAAGACATCTAAATAAAATCTTTGCTACCTGTGAGAAAAATCCGCTTGGCTCAACAACCTCCTCACGTTGACATACGCACAGAAATGTTGATCTAATGATTGCGATTTTCGCAGCATTTTCCAACAACCTTATTTCCTAGCCCAGTTTTCCAAGTTTGAGACTCGGTTCTTGGTTCTTTTCCGTTGCTACAACATTTCAATGCGCCCAACAAAGGCAATAAACATCAAATATCGGTTAGATACATCTTCATCAGACAACCGAGCAGAAAAGCACAAAACCCAAGAGCAGGGAAAATCAGGAAAGGAAGACAAGAAGAAGAGGGTACAAAAAAAAAAGAAAATTGTAAAAGCAACAGCAGGAGAAACAGTGGCAGACACAAACACAAACAGCGGGCGAAACACAAACAAACACACGAAGCCTCATGTGTGGCCAACTAGACGTATGCGTAATGTATGTAAATATATTTCAAGTATTTTGCTTGTTTAGTATTACTTCCGGCGGAAGCGATTGATTGTGCTGCGTATCTGGATACCATAGGTATGTCTGCTCAGTCCCTTCCGAAGTGCGGAGGGGGACGGCAGTTTGATTTCGCACAACAAATCAAATTGATTGCTTTTCGGATACATTTAAAACGAAATGAAAATGCGCAATCGCTATTGATTTCGCATATTTCAAATTTATCGACTCGAATCAAAGCATTCACTCCCCGCCTGGGAATGCAATTAAAATCGGAAGAGCTCCGATTTTTACGATGAGAGCTGGCACAGATAGACACTAGCTGGGATATATTGATATTTGCTTAACAGCGGCCATAAACATAAATACTAATCGGTCTGTTTTCTCTTGATACTCGCAGTATGGCTTCGTTAACTACGCCCTGGAGCTGCTGGTGCTCAAGCATTTTGGCGACGAAATATGGGAGAAGATCAAGTAAGTAGCGCCCAAGTGCTGGGCAAAGAGTTGCACAAACTCATTAGCCAACGACACCCACTGTCATTAGGGGAAGCAATAAAAACGAAGGGGGAGGCCAATGTCGACTTCAATGCGAAACCCAATCACTTTCACAGACGGTGACTTTCTCTCCACTATATATGTACATACACTATGCTATCGTATTACCCGAAATAACCAGGATATTCCACATCCAATTCAAGGTCCTGGGCCTGCACAAACAGATTAACTGCGGCGCGCACTTAATTAATAACTAAAATACATAAATCCCCCCCCTCGACCAAACAACATTCGTCTGCCACGTACCGCAATTAACTAATTATCCATTTTTCACATCGGACACGGACATACAGTTGATGGGCGTGGCCCCGCCCACACCCACAGACATAGTGAGATATACATAAATTAATTGAGGCTGTTTGTTGTTGGCGGAGCATAAACAAGCAAAACACGCGTCGCATTAATGCGTACATGGATTTCCCAGGCCCAAATCCAGGATTCCTTTTCTGGCCCTACAAGTGCAGGCAATATTTGCACTGAGAAAAATTGTATAAATAAAGCTGAGAGAAAGGGAGTAATACATTAAAAAATATAAATAATTGTGCAAAATATTATAAACATATGATAAAAACGTTTCAGAAGTCGTTATTTATATTTATATATTTTTTCATATTAAATAAACGAATAGTAAAATAGCATTAGAGAATATTCGAACTAGAAAATGGTTCATTAAAAATGAAAAAATCTTAAAACCATAAGCTTCGTTTTGTGTAAATAATAAACTAACACATTTAAGGTCATAAATAAATTCTCAGTGTGCAGAGTTAGCGGAAATCAACACCCCGAAACGTCCACGCGCCGTCCGTG
>JAEIII010038778.1:0-11998 GCA_018905755.1 Drosophila ohnishii | reverse complement strand
TTTATTTATATATTTTTATAATTAAGCCAAAAGGTCAAATAGCTTTTTAAAAACAAGCTGTTTAACTGTAAGATAAGTTAGTACAGCCAAGCTAAATACTTTACTGCATATAGCAGTGATCTTGGCAATTAGCTGCTCCTTCTGCCAGACAATCTCTGCCATTTAAGACCTCACAGGAGGCTGTAAATGAGTCACCTCCCCCAACAGACGGACAACAAGTTCATGTTAAGGTATTAATTAAAACAAACCACAGCCAGCGGCGAAACTAAATTCACATCGCCCCATTTTGGCACTTTCATTGTGGACTTTTTGCGCGGCTCTGTGGCTAGTGGTTTCTTGGGTTTTTCTGGGGTCTCTCCGCATCCGCTCAAATGGGGCGGAGCACACATCTAACTGGGCTCTAACGAGTGCCTAAGAGAGTGGCGGTCCGAAGAGAAAAACCAGGTAAGAGCAGGTAAAAAAGAGAAATGTATACTAAGAGGAAAAGAGATCTGGCGCGTAATTAGAGCCCCAAAGCCGCCAAATCAATCAGCGGAGCAGGTGCAGCAGTTTGGCAGGCACTGGAGGCAGGTTTCCTTCCATGGAGGCGCCTTGTGTTGTTGCTTCACTCTGCACTTGTTCCTCGCTATGTTGGGCTGTCATAAATCAAGGCAAAGAGTGTGAAATTTTTTCGCCATTTGGCCCCAACTTGGCTCTAGGCTTCATTAATATTTGCCAGCCATGTCGTCGTCGGTAGGTTGGCCCGACATTTTTAAGCCATTTATGACTTAATTTCAATTATACGCATTTGGCCAAAAATATTTGTTAACACTTTGCACGGCAATTAAAATGGCAACACGTGCAGGCTGCCAACGACAGTGTTTACAAGTCGAACGATCGCTTTGGATGCTGGGAAATGGTTCATAGTTAAAGGTCGTCGTCCGCACAAGGTTATTTATAGATTTATTTACGTTTCCACCTTATTACTAAAGAAATTCAAGGCTAAAGGGCTTTTGAAAGGCTCTTAAATATTTTTATTAAATATGTTTTTCAAGGCATTGTGAAAATTCAAAAAAATCTATTACTAAAAAATTATATTATTACGCACCTTATTCTTCAACAGTTCAAAAAAGAAGTTATCCACCATATTCTTTATAAGGTTTATAATTGAATAAAGATCTACCCATGCCACTGTCTTCCATCGAAAGTCTTCGAACACAAACTTGCTAAGCCAACAAAACTTCATTAATTATGAATTGTGCACCAAATCGATCCGGCTTATAACCATAATTATGTACCTTCGCTATATCCAGACGCTGGGTGGCAGCCACTTGACACACATTTATTGGCGTTCTTGTGCCCAATCTGTCGGATGTCGCCGCACCTTGCGAAGCATATCTCGCGGATCGGAGAGCAAGGTGCAGGAGCAACGCCCCAATGAAGCAGCCCTCGACCTGGCGTATTCATGGTTTTAGAAAGTCCAACAACTGGGCATTAAAACGGTATTGCCAGGCGAAGCCTTTTCCTTTTCGGCCGCCACAGGAAAATCCGAAATCCGAAGCCCATATATAACTCGATGGCAGAGGCAGCCGCATAAATTTCATTGCAGACATTTGGCCTTTTATTAATTGTTTGACGGCGCCCGTGCCCATGAAGCGGGACATGCCCTCCTCCTCCTCCTCCTCCTCCAACTGCTCCTCCTGGTTACCCCACCTGACGGCCGCCACCTGAAAAGAACCCCAGGTGAACAGCAGCAGCAGTTTCCTCTCTCTCTCTCCGGCCGCGCTCTGGGTCTCTGGGCGTGATGAGAAATTTAATATTGGCAAACGGATAAAACCGCCAGATAATTATACATTTTGACTGGACTTGGACTGCAGCTTGCTTTTGGCTTTAGCTTCAGCTTCAGCCTCGGCTCAGCCTCAGTTCGGGCTTTGCCGTTCATGCGCCTCATGATAGTATAAGATTTCATTTCATTAAAGTGCATCACGACGGACGACCGTCGACGGACGGCAGGCGGAATCAATGAGCGGCGGCGGCTGCTGCTGCTGCTGCTGCATAGCTGCTGCTGCCCCCCGCCACAGCAGCTCCTCTTTTCCGGCCCCCCAATGGCCAGCCCAATACCCATTCCCCGCTAGGCAGCTACCAGCATCGAGACACTGCCAAAAACAAATGGCTTTTTTATTAGTTAACTATTTTAAAATATTAGAAAATTACAAGAATATACTTTTAAAAATTTATATTATTTTCTTTTTTTATTTATATTATTGTCTTAATATTCCTTCCAATGATTCGTTTTTATTCGACTCAATGTTTGTTTCAGTGCCGCCTTACCTTGCTTACTTTTCTTCTTATTGGCAGATTACGACGTGGCGCGGGGTGGCCGCCGCCGTGGACCTGGGCAACTTATAATCAAATCCGATAAAAAATTTCATTATTGCTCCACAGCAGCAGCAGTAACAGCAACAACAGGAAAAAAAACCATAACTGTTTTACAGGTAATTTTTAGTTGTTGTTGTTGTTATGATTGTTGGTAGACTGCACTTAATTTTCGCATGGAAACCGAGCTGCACAACACAGCTCATGATCGCGATTTCTTGATCTTCCGTCTTCCCATCCCAGAATATCATCCATCCACCTCCCAGCCCCATCTTGGACCGCAATCCCAACCCCAATCCCTCCTCCAATCCCCAACTTTTCGCTCCCGTTCGTGTGCGGACGCCATTTTGAGATTGGGTTCTCAGCGCTATGGACGCAGTCCGGAGCACTGGAGGTCAGTTGGGTTGGCGCAGGAATAGAAAGAGGCTTTGATTCGAAATGGCAATCGCTGGCCTATCGCTGCCGCTGCCTCTGCTGCTCCGGCAGCACATAAATTGGGACGTGATTATGAAATAATTGCAATTCTGTACTTTGGACTTTTGCGCAACTATCAAAAGCCAAAAGGCAAAGATACTGAGGAGCACTGAAAATAATTTGTGATACATTATGGATTTACCAAAGGGTATTAAGAGTATTCCTACAACTCTTTTTGCCTTAAATGTACACGCACAGCAGCAACTACAGCTTATATTAATTAATTATTTTTTATAGCATTTTAATAAAAATATAAAATAAAATTCCCAAATTTGTTCTGCGTGCAAAGGTAAAAGAAAAGCAATCAGTTGGCTCCACTCGCTTCGATTTGCACCTTGGGGAGCTCAGAGCAAGCACTTCAAACGGGAGCAGGTGACAGGCGACAGATGAGCTCTCAGTGGGATGAGGAGGAAGCTGGAACTGCAATGGCAGCCGCGAAACTGTCGCCAGACAAATCAAAAGAAATCGCTCTGGGATACGCAACCACTGATCGTAAATTAACAGCAAAGGAAAACCGCTTTCATTCATTAGTTTTGATCTGTGATCACAGTTTCCAAGGGAGTAACAAGTATTTACTTTTTGTAAGAGCTTTTACAATCAAATTAAATTAATTTCTAAGCTAACAAGAAAATATTTTAGAAAGAAAAGTCCAGTATTACCTTTGAAGGTCTTAAAAAACAAGGAGATTACCATTTACTTATTATTACAGAGATTATCTCTGTAATTTTTGTCTATCTGGTTTTCCTGGGTAGATTAGTTTTTTATTGGCCTTCAGATAATCAACCCAATATTCTAGCCTTATCTTTAGAAATGGCTTTAATGAGCCAAATAAAAAGATAACTAACAATAATTAAAAACTGGGTACTTATTTGCTTAGAACCTTTACACTAATTATGGTTCTTTAATAATAAAATAATACCTTAAAATCCCCAACCGAAATCTATAAAGTATTTTAAATATTTATTTACTTTCTTAGATAATCGCTTACCTCTTGGCCTCCACTACTCTCCTCTTGGGCTGTCGTGACAAATCCCTCTTGTCGACACTACACCTGATGCTGATCCAAGTGGAACTCCCCCAACTGATTTGCATCCTCGAATCCCTCGCGGGAGAACGACGCTGAACTACCTGCGACCACTGGCTGTCTGCCAGCATATATGCAAATTAAATATAATTTCAACACTCGCATTTTTGTTGACTCGGCTGCTCCTGCCTCCGCCTCGGGTCCATAATTTACATGAGGTTAACACGCAAGCGAACAGCGGACAAACACAGGGAACCGGCCTTGATTATCAACGGCGAATCGAATGCACGCACATCCAAAGGGGATTCTCGGGCCAGGAGCTCTCGAGGCAGGGGATCTGGGACAGCGGACAGGGGCCGGGTCCCGGCCGCCGAAAAGGAAGTCAAGTTTGAAAAGGCTGAAAGAAATTCTATTACAATGTTGAAATATTGCCAAATCATGGCTTTGAGGTAAATAAATTTCCACGCCACCACCACCAGCACTCGCCATGACCGCTGAACCTGGGATGGATGGGAGCTGATGCTGAAGCTGGAGGATGAATAGATGCAGGTACACGGCAAAAATAAATTTGTGATTTGAGACGTAAAATCTCTGTCTAAGTATATAGACTAAACTTGGTATCGAAGAACTCTCTAAAACCTTTAAATAATTAATTTTGTGTAAATACAATAAAATCTTTAAATATGAATTAAACACATTCCATTTCTTTCGCTGCAGCCAGGAGGACCAGGAGCGAGCACTGGAAGCTAAAGTCCCTGGCCGTGTATAAATAAGTAACCTGATCCCAGCAACACGCTGCCTGACAGCGGAGGCCCAAAAACGGCACACAGCTTCGGTTGGGATGGAATGGGTATGGGATTGGGTATGGGCATGGGCATGGGGATGTGGTGCGATGGGATCACATCGGATGCGATCGGAACCCGTTTGGAGCTTCTGCAGCAGCCGTAGCAGCCGCAGCAACCGCAGCGACTTGCGGCATTTTGATTTATAGACGATTTATGCACTTGGCCGCCGAGGTGGGAGTCGTCGTTGTCGTCGACTTGACCGAATTCATGAGCGAGCAGCTGGCCGGGGTTTATTACACAT
This sequence comes from Drosophila ohnishii, assembly GCA_018905755.1. Lineage (NCBI taxonomy): Eukaryota > Metazoa > Arthropoda > Insecta > Diptera > Drosophilidae > Drosophila > Drosophila ohnishii. The sequence continues at coordinate 7,059 of JAEIII010038778.1, read as the reverse complement.
ATAACACATATTATAAGGTGAGCCTCTTTGGGGGCGGAATTTCATTTAGTTTTGGGATATTATGCGCTGGGCGCACTCACAATGTTCGCGGTTTGTTTGGAAAGCATTTGAATACGTCTGTGTTTAGCTAGTTCGAGTTAGTAAGGCAACACTGCGGATGCTACTCCTCCTCTTATCATCTTATCACGGTCGCCGCTTATCTGGGTGAGTGTCAACAACAGCGACGAGGCCTCGTCTAGGCGCTGGCACTGGGAGCCCGGTTGGCGAAGAACCACATCAGGCCCATCAGGCAGCTGGGCGGGCTGTTGTTCACGGCTCCCTTCTGGATCATGCGCTGGGCCTCCGGCAGGGTCAGCTCCACCACGTCGATGATCTCGTCCTCAACACCGCCGCCAGTGGTAGCTTTGTCTGCATCGGTTACCTCGCAGTAGTACATGGTCTGTTTGGCACCCGAAGAGCCTACGCCAGATCTGTAAGAGATTCGCTGGGATTAGTGCTGGTGGAAATACATATGAATGTGATTTAAATAATAATAAAGGGGATTTTGTAAGTCTTTTATAATTAACTGATTAATTCATTACAATGGAACCATATACATACATATGTATATACTTAGAGAGAAGTTAGGACCACAAATTCTTCCTTTAAGTAATATAAAACAAATATAATATTATATAATTAAATTAGAAATTATATTTATATATAAAGAAGAAACTTCTTTTTACTGTCAAATATCTCTTTTAATATTACCTTGGCCTGTCTACTCCAATTAAAACTGAAAATACCCTTCGCACCTGATCACCTAACGATAACAGTAGTTGTCAGGACTTTTTAAAATCAACATCAAGGATAATATTAAGAAAAAGGATGAGTAACGCCCATACATATAGTAGACATTTTCTGAGAGTGACTCATATTATTAGTTTAAGTTCTTCTTCAATGTCGTATAAGTCAGATTGCAGAAGTTCTTATTACAGAAGTTACATGGAATATATGTACTTAATATATTTATATTTTGCATTAACTGGAAAAATAACTACAGCACTAAAGCTGCGGCTTAGAGGTAAGCCGGGTGTTAACTGCCTTTTAAAAGGCTTCAAAATAATCTTTATACTTTTTCCAGCCGGATATGGAGAGCCACACTCACCGGTAGACCATGACCTCCTCGATGCGCTCGACAGGAACATCGTAGCCGCATTCCTCCAAGACCTCCTCGCGGGCAATCTCCGCCCAGCTCTTCTCCTTGTCGACAATGCCGGCGCACAGCTCCAGGGTGATCCCAATCGAAGGCGGATACTTGGTGAGGTCCACCTCGTTAAAGTTGCCCTCGGCGCTGGTGAGGATGCCATGGTAGACGGCTGGGCGGAACTGTCGGACCAGCACCAGCTTCTGGCGAGTGGTGTTGTACAGGATGATGGCCACGCTGTCGTGGACCTTGAGCAGATCCCAATTCTTTTCCTTGCCATTCTGGACATAGTACAGCCGGAAGGGCTTCACGTACGGCGAGTCCGCGGGCAGGGGCCCCAGCCAGATCTTGGACACGTTCTCCATGTTGCTTCGAATATTTATTGCTCGACGGACAGTGGCACTATCATGGGGCAACAGCTGACTGCGAAAGCTCCAGCCGGTGATGGGGGGCAAAAGCAGATGGTTGACTCTTTGGGGGAGTTGAGCTTTTCTGACATTTAGGGCCAGGCCCCACATGGTAACACTCGTTATTTGATTTGAAAAGGTCGTCAGCCATTTTAGGGAGTCCTTATTTAATCATATATTTAAACTATATATTTTATTAATGTATTTATATTTAAATAATTTAAATATTTCCGGTCTACCTGAAAGGAATTTTGATATTATTTAGTGAAGAAGTCATTTCCGACTCTATAAATCACAGATATTCCTGATCAGCAAAATCAGGCGAATCTTTCTGGTCGTGTCCGGAATATACAAATTTTTAAAATTTTTTTTTCAAAATTTGATAAGGGGTTACAGAGAGTTAGGCAGAGTTAGGAGTTCAATTAGAAGCCTTGTGAAGGAAGAACCACAGCAACCCCATCATACAGGAGGGTCCACCATTCGTCTTGGCCCCCGTTTGGACCAATTTTCTGGCCTCTTCCACGGGCAGCTCTACCACCTGGATGGCCTCGGAATCCACACCTCCACCGCTTGCCACCTTCTGCTCATCGGAGACCTCGCAGTAAAACAAGGTCATTGCTCCGCTGGAGGCTCCCACTCCAGATCTGTAATCGAAAACATGTTGCAAGGATTCCGTGGGCACCTGATAACCGCATTCCTCCAGCACCTCCTCCTGGGCAATTTCCACCAAACTTTTATCCTTGTCCACGGCGCCGCCGCAAAGTTCCAAGGTGATTCCCATTTCCGGCGGAAACTGCTGCAGATCAGCCTCGCCCTCGGACATTACGACGTTTCTACCGCTACAGACTCCATGGTAAACTGAACCCCGGAATTGACGCACAAAAATCAGCCTCTCTCGGGATTTGTTGAACAGAATCACCACCACACCGTCCACAATTTTGACAATGTCCACCGTTTTCTTCACGTCATCCTCGATGTAGGTGACACGTCCCGGCTTGACCCACTTGGAGTCCTTAGGCAGGGGTCCAAACCAAATCCGTGATATGCAGCCAGGTGGCTTTCCCGCCGCCCAAGAGCACCAGGAGCGATGCAGTGCACCCAGAAGCTTGAACATCTTACATCATTTTTTGAAAGAAATTGCAAAGCCAAAAGTGATACCAGCCGCATTTAGTATTTTTCACCTAGTACATTTTGGCCGAGCCGCCACGGTCACACTGCTTGCATTTCCAAAGCAAAATTTCGGGACGGAAGTCGGTCCGTATACATTTTCACCTATTTTTCAGTTAGATAACCGTTTTCAAACCCAAATTACCCACCTGCAGCCGGACAACGATACCTATAGCCCCACAGGACAGCGAACCACACGGCGAATATGCTCCGTTCCCGACTCGTACAGGCGGCATGCTCCGCCCAGCGCGCCTTCTCCACCAGCCAGAAGGCCCTCGCCGCCAAGCAGATGACCGTGCGAGATGCCCTCAACAGCGCCCTGGACGACGAGCTGGCCCGCGACGACCGCGTCTTCCTGATCGGCGAGGAGGTGGCCCAGTACGACGGTGCCTACAAGGTGAGTTCACTGGCTTTTCTCTCCGTCCTCTGATTACGTAAACATCAGGCAGTAGTAGTGACAGGCGGCCGCCGCAGCGGTGACAGCTGATGCAGGTGGATGGAGAAGGGGCCGGGAGGCCGAGGGGTGGTATATGCGTGCTGTATGTAACTGCTGATAATGAGTCCGAATCCGAATCTGGATGCGTGATCGGAATTGGCAAGGTCACGCAGAATGTGTGTGACTGTCTGCTGATAATAGATGATTGCTTCATTAAATCGCGATTTGTTTATAGACAGAAGTGATTTAAAAACCTCCGGCAACCGGCTTTTTTTATTATTTATTAACTGACCGATCGGGAATTCCAAGTGTAATACATGTTTTATTTTTATTTATAAATCGCTTAACCACAATAAGCAAATTGGAACGATAATATAAATCAGTACACTCCTAACATACGTATAAAAAAGTGGACCCCAAGTCTACAGAGACTTCATTATAAAAATAAATATAAAAGTACAAAAGAAGATTTGTTGGCTTAGAGCTAAGACTCTCAGGGGACACTCATATCCGCCTTGAATTTCTATGCAACCAAAAAAGATTAATTACTTTTGCCTTCCCATTGCAGGTCTCCCGTGGTCTGTGGAAAAAGTATGGTGACAAGCGCATCATCGACACGCCAATCACAGAGATGGGCTTCGCCGGAATTGCCACCGGAGCGGCCATGGCCGGTCTGCGTCCCGTCTGCGAGTTCATGACTTTCAACTTTGCCATGCAGGCCATTGACCACGTAAGTTGCAGCCTCCTCCCACTCCACCACCCTCCAGCAGTAGCCTAACTACTCATATTATCTCATTGCCAAAAAAAAAAAGAAAGACACGAGAATCCAATCCAAATGCCCCACAACTCCACTTAGCTAGCTTATAGGCCAATTCAAGTGCAAGGTCGGGCCGCGGCGCTTAATGGGATAATATGGGTGGCGCAGCACTTCTGCTCCTCCAGTCAAAGAACCGGACCTCACTAATCCCCCACCCATATTATCCGATTACGTGCAGGCAAAAATACTCGGTTGCGTTAGGCCGCCGATTGGGGACCGCCAGCTGCCCCTTAGCCGCATAATCGAGAGTCCTCGCTCCACCTGGATATCCGAGATCAACGACATCCTGAACAGAGATCGAGTGGGCGGCGGCGAGGTGATTTCCCCTCCGAAGGACAAGAGCAAACCGGACAGAATGCAGGCGGAACGCCTCATCGTCATCCGGCGCCGGAAGATGAAGAAGCACAAGCTGAAGAAGCTGCGCCGCAAGATGAAGTTCGAGTGGGCCAAAGTGCGCCAGCGTCGGGAGATGCGCAAGGAGAAGGCGTTCCAGGCCAAGCTCATGTCCCAGATCAAGCAGGCGGAGGCCTTCAGTGCGGAGCAGCACGTGGCCGAGATACTACGGCAGGCGAACGAGACGCCACTGCCGCGCTTCTGGAAGGGACGTCGCCTGCCCGCATTTATCATTAAGCAGAAACTAGGAATTAAGTGAAGGAGCCGAGAACAGAAAGAATAAAATGCGACTGTATTAACTTGATCTTGAATTGGTGTATTAGCCAGGCATCGAATAACTGATTGCTATTTGCTAATCCCCAATGTTTCCCCTCAAACTAGATCATCAACTCGGCTGCCAAGACATTCTACATGTCCGCCGGCGCCGTCAACGTGCCCATTGTGTTCCGTGGTCCCAATGGCGCCGCCCAGGGTGTGGCCGCCCAGCACTCGCAGTGCTTCGCTGCCTGGTACGCTCACTGCCCCGGCCTGAAGGTCGTCTCGCCCTACGACTCGGAGGACGCTCGTGGCCTGCTCAAGGCCGCCATCCGGGATCCCGATCCCGTTGTGGTCCTGGAAAACGAGCTCATGTACGGCACAGCGTTCCCCATCGGCGACAATGTGACCGACAAGGATTTCCTTGTGCCCATCGGCAAGGCGAAGATCATGCGACCGGGCAAGGACATCACCATTGTGGCGCATTCCAAGGCGGTGGAGACGTCGCTGCTGGCAGCCGCCGAGCTGGCTAAAAAGGGTAGGGACCTAAGCTTGCCCGAAATTGCAGTTCACCTTTATCCTCGTCATTGCAGGCATCGAGGCTGAGGTCATCAACCTGCGCTCCATTCGTCCGCTGGACGCGGCGACCATCTTCGCCTCGGTCCGAAAGACCCATCATCTGATCACTGTGGAGAACGGCTGGCCACAGCACGGTAGGTTGATTGCGCTTGAATTAACCCAAAAAAATGGGTAAACCTGAAGCAAATGCCTAAATTTTAACCATTTGCAGGCGTGGGTGCCGAGATCTGTGCCCGCATTATGGAGGACCAGACCTTCTTCGAGCTGGACGCCCCCGTCTGGCGCTGCGCAGGCGTCGATGTGCCCATGCCCTATGCCAAGACACTGGAGGCTCACGCCCTGCCACGCGTCCAGGATCTCGTAGAAGCGGCGCTCAAGGTGCTGGGCGGTAAGGCGGGCAAGGCCGTTGCCGCCGCCAAGTAGGGCCACCAGGGCCGATCACTAACCCCCAAGCTAACTAAATTTAATGTCCTCATCGAGAAACGCTGCCTCTGGTCCAACCGAGCTCTGTTCCCGAACACAAATTAGCAAGCACCGAACTGGAAAACGAAAAAGGGAAAACCGATCGTATTGAACATTTTCAAACGTTCTAGTTTAATTATTTGGTCATAGAAATCTCTTCTGAAAATAAACGAAAACATTTAAATGTCATAGAAAGAAAAATGTAGCACGAAAGGACACCGAGAAAATTAAGGTAAGTAGGAGCAGGTGTGATCACACGCCCTATCAATTAGTCACATCATTTTTATAGCATTGCAGGGTATTATAACTACTAGCTCAGTGATGCTCCGACACCACATAGTTTTAATCAGCATCAACAGGCGAACCCTTTTAAATTTTTATTTTGCCCGAACTCATTAATATACATTTTAATGCATTTTAAAATATTTATTTTTCTTTAAAATATAATTCAATAAATTGTAAAATATTAATGTTAATTTATATATGTTAAAAGGCAAAAGTTCCTTGCGGTTTTTTAAGCAAATCGATCAATTTCGTCAGCGGACGTGTTGTTAATCTGCAAGCAAAAAGGAAAATTTGTTTTTAGACCTATTACCGATTACTACTTTTTATATTAGCAGAACTACCTGATCGACATTACAACAGACTTCATTATCGCGGCACTCTATCATACGGTATTGTACTTTTCTCTCGGCAACGCAGAATTGTTGAGCCACACACTGGCTTTGCTGATCATCGCCACAAAAGCGAATGGAATGTGTTCGTCCCATGCCCAGGAAGGCAGAAAGGACGATCAGGACAGCGAAAATCCAGCTTGGTGCCATTGTGGAAGTGAAATCAAAATTGAGACTGAATCGAAGAGCGGCTGGGAGTGGTATTTAAACCCAGCCTTATCAGCCTTATGTAATTATTACAGGTTACTCCAGGAATTGCTACAAAAATTCTTTCTCAGAAAGCTATCGATCTTGTTCTGGGAAAAAAAGAAAGAAAAGCAATTATGAGATGACTTCTTAATGAATTTACTAAGAATTAACCTTGTTTCAAGCTCGGTTTCGTTTAGTCGCACAGCCTAGTACGGGGAACTAGAACATTAATTTGTAATCTTCGGAGAAATATTAATAATATTATTTGATTTCCAAATTCGAAGAAATCTTTACAGTTTTTTTCCATTATTTAATATTAAATGTTATCAATTCTGTTTAGGAGTGGGGTGGCTAGGATATCCTCCGCAAAAGGATCAGTAGAAAAATCCGTCCCACGAAGAAGAAAGGCAGAAAAAGAGTCCAGAAATTCGGGAGGTCGAAAAATGACGTTGGCATGGAGCGCCCTTTGCATGCATTTATTGACATTCGATTCG
>JAEIII010038763.1:0-15274 GCA_018905755.1 Drosophila ohnishii | reverse complement strand
TATACATATCAATACTTTTTAATAAAAATGCAAAACTAATAGAACAATTAAATAATAGAATTAATTAAAAGATTTTTTTTTTTTTTTCAATATTAATAATTTTTTTTCATAAGTAACTCATTTTTAAGGACATCTTTTATAGAGTGCAAGCAATGAAAAGTTCGTTTGAGTTGAGTTCTTTTCCAAATTCCGTTTCCAGTTCACAGTTCACTTGAAGGACTCGGCGCCGGGAATCGTTTAAGCCATTCCACAAGAATTAAACCGTTTTGCTCCAAATCTTTTGGCCAAACAAATCACAGCTGAGCACACAGCGCATCAGGAGGAGCAGTGACGGGGGGCATGGAAACATGCATAACAGGAGCAGCGGCGGCGGCATCCTTATATCGATAGCATTCACATGTTTAGCACACAAACGAAATGCCAGAGCAAAAATATGCATACAAATCTATCTGTGCGCATTGGATGGCCAAAATCGAGTCCAGTTTCGCAGGCGAGGGGGAGAGACTTCCCGGACTTGGCACTCGGAGTCCTGCTGGAGTCCTGAACTCGAATCTGAATCTGATTCCGAATCTGTCGACTGCTCTACATTTTGTTGTGCATGGCAAACATTGCGATGGAGTGTGTGATGTGATGTGTGGTGTATCGTACATTGTCTCTATGGGACTCGGGCACGGACCCGGGCTGGGAGCAGCTTCCCCGTCCACACCGCCACATGGCTGCTGTCCCAATCAATTGTCCAAATGTCCAAACTTCATTTGTTATGCGCATCACAAAAATTGAAGCAAATCATTTTGCCAATCGCATTTTGATTTCAAATGTCGCTTGCTGCTGATTGAGTGGCGAGCGGTGGGCGTTGGATGCTCGGTGGCTTTTTGGGGGGCGTGGCATGGGTCTGGGGGTCTGAGAAGGCATAGAAATGGGGTTGGGAACGTGGTTGATGGGTCAGCCGCCCCACAGTTTATGTTAATGCCTGTGTATATTTGCCGCCAGCGGCGCCTGAAATTATGCAATGTCTTTATTAATTTATCTCAAAACCAAATGGGATCCACACATAGCGAGCATAGCGATGGGCGCGTGACACGGCAGTGCTGCCTAATAATCTACACTATAAAAAATTAGGCTACAAATTTAATCAAATTGCATACGGTTTTTTTTAATGGTAGCTGGGGTATGTGACTAGGTTTTAATTTATAAACGTTTTTAGTTTCTATTCCTAAGTACCATATAAAATATATATAAATAAAAAAAATAATAATTTTAAGCAAGAAAAAAAAATAGGTAGGTATTGAAAAATTTAAAGATTGGTTAAGTGTTAAGATTACTGTTGCAGCACCCATGAGGTGCTGAGCTTTTCTGAGATGTTTAGGTGAAAGTACACACACTCAGCTCGAGTAACAAGAAAAAAATTTACACATTATTTATGGAATTAATTTACATGTTTGTTGCTTGCATTTTCTACATTTTTGTAAATTTGTTAGAAAAAAAATGTATAATAACTTGGCTGGTTTTCAACATCGATCGGCCGATGTAGAGAAAAATATTAAGATTTGAAGGAAAAACTGAAAACCTGTAAAAATTAAAATATATAATTATATATACAAATTTCAGCGTGCCGAAGTAAATATCCTTTCTTGTTAAAATTAGTGATTACCTCAGGCTTATCAGTCTTTTTCCATGACCAATCATTAATGCGCATTTCCCCTATTTGTGAAATTATTACACCATCGAAGCTCGAAACCAAGGCTGTTTCCATGAGCAATCAATAATAAAGTGCATTTCCCATATTTGTGAAATATATCACACAATCCAAGAGCGAAATAAGGCTGTTTACCATGGGCTAGGGCTCACGTCACCATCTCTATAGCTCAACCAAGGCCTGCGGAGGATTTATTTTCGTCAGGGCCTCCTCACATTTTGGTTCCGGCTATTTATGCAGTGTTTAACTTGGCCTGCGGCTCCTGCTCCGCATTGCCGCCGCGACTATCCACGTTTTCGTGGGGGCGACACATTGCCGCGAGGGCGTGGCTCTTTCACGCCCCAGTCGCGTAACTCATTTTCGCTCGCCAGACGAGAAGAGGAGTGCAGGAGGCAGTGCGGGTGGGAAAATGGAAAATGCGAAAAGGGAAAGAAAGTTTCTTTTGCCGCCACTTGGCACATTCTTAATTTCTTGCGTATTTTGTCAAGACAAATTGAATTTTTATGAGCGTCGCCCGACGACGTCGTCGTTTGCGAAAAGCAAAAGAAATCGCAAAAGTCGCCGACGATGGCAGCAGCAGCAGCAGCAGAAACTTTAAACTTTTCTCATCTTGTGAAATTCATTTTATCACAAGTAATTACTTTGTAAATATCCGGCGGAGAGGCAGAGGCGGCGGCACCTGCTGCTGCTGCCGTCTGTCTTGGCCACTTGAGCGGCAATAAAATGGCTTAAATCCCACCAGAACACTGCGCCCGCTTAAGAATATGATGAAAAGACAATGCAGTTGGCTCTCAAACGATTTACTTTGCCTGTTTAGTGCAACTTGCCATTGGGTCCGTCAAACCGCGACAATAATTTGCACAGAGAAAACATAGACGACGATCTTAGTGGGTAATCGTCGGAGAGCACTAGCGATGATCGGCCGTGAACGCCGCTGGGCAGCCATTAGCTTAGTCGAACAGACCGAAGCCCATGTCATCGTCCTCCTCCTCGGACTCGGACTCGACCTTCTTGGCCTCCTCCTTCTTCTCGGCAGCACCGCCGGCGGCGGGAGCAGCCGAGGCCGAGGCAGCGGCGGCAAACTTGCTGGGGTCCTTGATGTACTCCTTGATGGTGGTGGCCTCCTTGAACTCCACATCGGTGGTGGCAGCGATGGCCAGCAGGTTCTTGAATCCGTTGGCAATGCTGTGCGGGGCCGAGGCGATGGTCGGGTATCCCACAGACAAACAGACAGCGGCCAGGTTGGCCACACCCTGTTGGAACTTGGCGCGCAGATCCTCGGGCTTGATGTCCAGGATCTCGGGCGAGAAGATGGAGCCAGAGTCGTAGACCTGGTTGACAATCAGGCCGTACGAGAAGGGCGAGATGTTCAACATGTTCAGCAGAGTGGCCTCAGAGGCGCCGACCTTATCGCCGGGCTTCAGGATGGGCACATCGTTGATGATTTCAATTGTTCCCTTGGAAATCTTGGTCGGGATGGACAGAGCCTGGAAGAAACTGGTCTTCTCAGGTCCCAGACCGGTGTTCTGGGCCGGGATGATGACATGCAGAGGAGCAATGGCGCCGGGACGGGCCGGGGCGCGCACCTTGGACTCCAGCAGCTTGTCACGCACCTCGGCGAGATCGCCCTTGGTGAAGACGAAGCCAACGTTGCCCTTGATGTGCGGCAGCAGCTTCTCCAGCTGGGGGTTGTTCTCCAAATGCCCGCGGATGGCCTTGCGCATCATGGTGTTCTTGCCCATCAGCACGACGGCCAGTCCACGCAGGCTGGTACGGATGTTCTGCATCTGCTTGGAGCCCACGTTGTCGGCGCCTACGATGAAGCACTTGGGGAACTCATCGAACAGTTCCTGCGGAACGGAGCAGACGGTAAAGGATTAGCGGCTGACCCCAAACACACGCTTCCTGCCGGTACTTACCACGACCTTGATGAAGTACTGAGCCTTCCATGCTGCCTTGTTCTCCCTAACCATTTTGATGCTGATTTAGGGACTCGTCGGTTGAATTTAAGAACTGCAAAAGAGCCATTCGATTAGCCACAGCACTAGCCTTGTTTTGGGTGGCTTTCCCGACCCAAAACTCCCGGGATGTATCATATTTCGGCATTTTTTAGGCGTACTTACCAAAGCACAGACTTTTCGGTTTTCGCTCACAGAACGGAAAGAAGTTAAGTTGGTTGCGGAAGGTAGAGCTGCAAAAACATCGATACTAGTATCGATATATCGATGTTTGTATTTTTGGTTACAGTATCGTATCGATTTATAGTATTATGACACTACCACATTAATTATAGACTTCATTAGAGATTAGGCAGCTCCATAGGGTTTTCCACAAGTGCGAGCAAAACGACTACATGGACCTTTTAATGCAAATTTTAATGCCTTGGCAATGCAATAATGCAATGTAATAACTATTAAATTTGTATGCATCAGTAGGTAAGAAATTATAATTTCACTTTCAGATATGTATCATACGGTATTACTGTGTCATACGGCCATAAGTAACAGTGCATTGGCTGAGTCTGGCCACTCTACGCCGCTCAGCTGCTTATAAAAACAATTGTTACGAATCTGTTGTATTTATATTGTAGAGCGTAATCTTCCAAAAGAATCTCGTTTATATAAAAAATAACTGCGTAAAACCTCTGTACATCGCCTGATGCTGGTGCCCTGGAATTACCAAAAGTAGGCAGCTTACCACCAGGAAGATCTCCGCCGGAATTACAGACGATTTCATCAGAATGGGCAAAGATTACTACAAAATTCTGGGCATCGAACGGAATGCATCAAGCGAAGAGGTGAAGAAGGGTTACAGGCGGATGGCGCTGCGCTACCATCCGGACAAGAATGACCATCCACAGGCCGAGGAGCAGTTCAAGGAGGTGGTGGCCGCCTTCGAGATACTGTCCGACAAGGAGAAGCGCGAGATCTACGACCAGTTCGGTGAGGAGGGCCTAAGGTGCGGTGACGAGCCGGCGACCTTCGCCCAGCCCACGTCCGATATGCTGCCGTTCATGTGTGCCGTCGGCGGAACCGTGCTTTTCGCCTTTGCCGCCTATAAGACATTCCAGTTCTTCACACGCAAAAAGGAGACGTCGGCCAACAAAGATGGCTCGTCCTCGGACTAAGTCAAGGACTACAATAAGGACGTACTCGAATTAAGTTAAGAAAGAGAAAGGACTAAGTAAGGACTATTTGATTTGGCTAAGCCTGTGTTATTTCACGTTATTGTTGTTCTGCTAAATTGGGACATGCGATGTTGCTTTCGAGAATATATGTATGTATATATTTTCAACATTGCTGCCTTATAGAGCACCCTTAATTTACAATAAAATTATTAACTATAATTATTAATTATAATTAAAACGGAATGCAAGTTGCTATATTTCACTTATATGCTGTCGCATTATAGGTTGAAGCTAGTTGCGATATTCCCTCTCTGGCAGTGATCAGTGATCATGTTCAGCTGAACGCGGCGAATATTTGCAGCCTTTAATAAAATATCGCTCAGCAGCAGCTATCGATGCAGTGTTTTGGTTAGTTCTATATTTCAATTAGTTTATAATAATAATAAGATCTAAAACGAATGCTTTTAAAACAGCAACATGTACAAGCCGTTTGGGTGCCTCGATTTCTACAGCGTTTTGGGTGTGAATAAAGATGCCTCGGTGGAGGACATCAAGGAGGCCTATCGTCAGCTGGCCTTGCGCTATCATCCCGACAAGAGCAGATCTTTCGTTACGGAAGAAAAGTTCAAGATAATTCTACACGCCTACAATGTGCTGACGGACAAATATCAGAGATATAATCACGATAATGATCTAAGACGGAGGCAGGATCGAAACTTCAACAGAACCCATCCACGTCAGGAGGAGACGGATCAAAGACAGGAACCAAGTCTCAGCCAGAGATTTTGGAGGTGGCTGATTCCGGACTGCATTTTTGTGGTATCTACCCAGTTGAGACTTTGGCTTACGACATACTGCCAGTTGGGATTCATCTTTGCGAAGTCTGGCTACAGAATATGCTGCCAGTGGGCAACGGTGCTCCTCATCAAGCTATGGCCACAAGTTAAGGAATGTGCTATCGTTTTGGGAGGGACAGCAGCAGTACTGGTCAAGTGGTCTCTGTGTGCCTTCATGAAATTGTTTTGGTGGAATATTAAGCAATTGATGGCAGAGCTGTTCTGGGCCGTCGTTAGAGCACCTGGCAGCCCCATCCAAAAGCTCATTTGTGTGGGCTTCGCCTGGCAGATCGCAAGTCTAGGTCACGACATGGGGGCTTGGCCTTGGGTAGGTTGGCTAATGCAAATGATAATTCATTCCTCGTTGATTTTCATTATGTTTGGGGTAAAAAGTATTATATTCATACTCTTGAACACGATTCCAAGTCCACCATTATTTTAATTTAAAAGAAATTACAAAAAACAAAATATCCATTCTTAATAAGTAGTAAATAATTTAAATAATAATTATCTATATATGTATAGTAAAGAGTAATTTATTAAATTATTTAATGTGGTGGGGGTGGGCGAATATTTGATCTCTAATTAGAGGTGCGAATGTATGTAAAAGGTATCGTATCAACTATATATAAATGCAAAAAATATCGATACTTGGAGTATTTTTTATATTATTTCAATAAATTTTTTTAACGCGCAAACATAATTTTTTGTTTTAATGATAACATTTATGAGATATTTATAATTGTATGCTTCTGTTCATTTTATCTATCACATTTTATATGACATCGGATATATGGCATTTAATTTTATATATTACAATATACATAGTTAATATCATTGAAAAATTCCGGAGGCTTAAAAATAATAAATTAAAAACTGTGTATTAGCTTAAGTACGTATTTCGGTTAAATAAATTCTTAAAATTTATTTCAATGTATCGCATAATTTAAAAAACCGATTATGGAGTCGATTTTATTTCCACCTCTATAACAAAAATATCGATATACTGATCTTTTGATATATTTTCACATCCCTATCAGGAACACGTTTGCAGATCAGATAAACAATACAAAATTTTGGTACTTTCCCGATTATTAATAGCAAATGATTATACATATTATTATAATAATTTGATATATGTATTTGTACAGGAACACAATGGGCAACACAGAGTCTAAGCAAGATCACTATCATGTGCTGGGTGTGGACCCGGATGCCACAGAAACGCGTATTACCCAGGCTTTTCGCAACCAGGCGTTAAAATGGCATCCAGAAAGGAGAACGCCGGGAGATATTGACGTAGCCTATCGCATCCTGTCGAATCCTAAGAAAAGAGCTGCATATGATGCATCCAGGTATATGAAAAAAGGATCGAAAACCCTAAGAAAAAACTTATTTCAGATAACTTTCAGAGGTTCAGGCGGTGAAGGATTTGGTAAAGGTATATTGATCTTTACCGGCATTGTTGTTGTTGGATATGTAATGTACAAACTACACCGAAGTGGAAAATTAGAAGAAATAGCCAAGACAACACCCACTGTATCAGCTAGTACTGTAGACAAAATTAGTCAAGCTACAATGGAAAAAACTAAAGGTATCGTTAATTGGGCTTTTAAAAGGAAGGATTCCGATGCTGCATCCTCTTTAGCATCTCAACTAGCTTCGTCAGCTAGTACTGCGGCCAGTGCATCCAATGATGTCTTGTCGAAAGTAACAAAGTGGTTCCAGAATTAAAAGACGTCTGTTTTCATTTCTACTCCATACAATATAATTTTATTCCATTTGTGAACCAACTTCACCTATATCTTTTATAAATGTTTAAACTTTAAAGGTTTTAATTAATAAGATTTAATATACCAATAAAATTGCCTTTGTTTTTTTTAAGATATTTTCAAATTCAATTCGGAAATCTTTTGGTTTTTGTGGTTTCTAGTAGGATAATAAAATAAATAAAACATTAGCTCATTGTGAAGCAAAACTTTACATCAACAACATTTACTGATCGTTAGCGAACGTGCTCGAAGCGAACATTCAGTTCCAATCAGTGGCGGATCCACGGGGTTCCCCCTTGGAACCACAGAACCTGAAATTTTTACTAGTTTGCTAGAAAAATATTCTCTGCAATAAAAAGATGAAAATACAACAGTGACACTCTTCTCACCAAATACGCTGTTGAAATCACAACAACATACTATCATAAATTGCAATAATAAGTTTGAACCTCAAATCGAAGAATACGTTAAATTCCCCCCCCCCCCCAAGAATCGTCTCTGGATCCGTTACTGGTTCCAATAAATCTTGTCTTGGTTCGTTATAATTTAAGGAATGTTCGAGAATGCTGATTCCAATCACACAGTCTGGGCACACCGGTTTTCGATCAAACATGCAGCTCTCTGATCCGAACCGATCATAGATAATTCAGATCTCTGATCGGAAGAACCTCCACCGGAATTACAGACGATTTTATCAGAATGGGCAAAGATTACTACAAAATTCTGGGCATTGAACGGAATGCATCCGGCGAAGAAGTTAGGAAGGCTTACAAGCTAATGGCGCTGCGCTACCATCCGGACAAAAATAACCATCCACAGGCCGAGGAGCAGTTCAAGGAGGTGGCGGCAGCGTACGAGATCCTGTCCGACAAGGAGAAGCGAGCGATCTATGATAAGCACGGTGAGGAGGACCTTAAGTTCGATGAGAGGCCGGTTCCCTGCGCTAAACGCAAGTCCGATGTGCTGCTGTTCATGGTTGCCATTGGCGGAGTCGCTCTATTCGCCGTTGGCGCCTATATAGCATTCCAGCACTTCAAAAAGAGCACAAAAGACACGTCGGCCAGCAACGATCGCTCGTCCTCGGACCAAGGCCGTAGCCAGCCCAAAATCTCACAGGGCAAACGCAAAAATAATGAAGGGAGCTCAACATTTCAAACGGCGCCAAAAATGCCCAAAGGGAGTCAACAGAACCCGAAAGAAAGCTGCAAGCACGTCCCTGCCTCGGACTAAATCAAGAGAAGTACAATGAGGATCATACTCAAAATAAGTTAACAGATCTGCACATGAGAATATATGTATTTTCACCATTACTGCCCTGTTAATTTACAATAAAAAATATACAAAAAAAGTTGTCGCGTTATCTACTCAGTAAACCACTTTTGTAAGCTCATGTGTGTATGAATATATTTTGAAGTCAAGCTTTCATGAAAGAGAACTAACGCAATAAACACGGCTTATATTAATTTAACCTACTCGTTGTCTTCCCCACAAATACATAACTTATTTATAGTCAGAGCATTAGAGTTCTCTCAGTGTTCCCATATACGGGGTTTTCCCCCAGATTTACAGGTTTTTTGCATTTTAGACGGGAAGAATTTTTAGGGGAAAATTAAGCTAAGTACTAGCCTAAGATAAATCCGCTTAAAAATGTTTAACTTAATTTGTTTAACAATAAAAATTGCAATGGTCTCCGATAAAAATAAGTAGCAAAACTGATAAGACATCCGGTTTTTTTCTGCGCTCTCTTTTCGGCTCGATCTCCCGCACTTTCTATGAATCATTACAACTACATTTCAATTGGCTTAGAATTCCCAACTCGAGAATTCTTACTCTCTTTTCACTCGCGCCTTAGAGGTGAAAAAACAGCCTTAGCAAACATCGATTACCGATGTTTCGAAAACATCGATTACCGATGTTGACATCGATATTTCGCCACCTCTACAGCCAAGAGCAGAACAGGATGCAAGTGGTTTTAATTTTAAGATAAACAAACGTTTTGGCGCGAGGTTTTTATCCTGCACGAGATAGCAGCCTAAAGGGCGACGACGCGTGGACAGCCAGGCGTGTGCAACAGTTTTGGCATCCAGTGGAGATTCAACTGGTCTGGCCTGGTAGTGGTGAGTCCGGATGCGATAAGAGGCAATCCGCGCTGATATTACTACGCATTACGTGAAACAAACTCAACGATGTCGGCGGTGCCCAAATCTGCTGAGCCAACGGAGTTGGCGCTCTTGGTGGGCAATGCCAGCAACAACAAAAATAACAATAACAATAGTAACACCAACAATAACAACAATCGCAGCAGATCTACCAGCCAGGGCAACAACAACACTCCAAGAAAGTATATCGCTCCGGGAGCAGCGAGCTCCATCAGAATGTGCCCCGCCAGCAATTCGAGCAGACCCTCCCACAATAACAACAACAACAACAGCAAACAACTAAATGGAATCTGCCAGCAGGCCCAGGCGGGCCACAAGCTTATGGTCATAATGCGTGGTCCTCCGGGCAGCGGGAAGTCGACGCTGGCCGAATCCCTGCTGCGTCAGAGCCGCCTGCTGGAGCGGCACGGCGTGCGGGATTTTGTCCTTGGCACGGACGACTACTTTAAAACGCGTCACGGTTATGAGTTTAATCCCACCCTGCTGCCCGCTGCCCACGAGTGGAACCAGCAGCGTGTGCGCGAGAAGGCCGCTCGCGGCTGGAGCCCCATCTTTGTGGACAACACCAACACAATGGTGTGGGAGATGCAGCCGTATGTCCAGGTAGCCGTGAAGTATGGCTACGTGCTGGAGCTGCTCGAGCCCCAGACCAGCTGGTGCAAGTCGGCCAGCAAGCTGGCGCAAAAGAATGTCCACCAGGTGCCCAGGGAGAATATCCAACGAATGTTGGAGCGGTACGAGCGCACCACCGCAGCCGATTTGATCCGGGTGAGTTCCAAGCCAAAATCCGAAAGCTGATCACCTCTTTAATGTTTATATTGTTCACCCACAGCTCATGAAGGAGACAAAATACACGGTATCATTGCCGCAGTTGCGACAATATCCACCCCTGCCCGCTGTTCTTGTGGTAAAGAATTTCGATCAGAAGGAACAAACGGATGCTTTAGTTCCACTTCCTACCAAGCTGAATGCAAACGCACAGACCTGGGTGCCCTACGAGCAGGGAGCACCCTCCTACTGGTCGCAAACAGCAGAATTACCACATTCAGCTGGCTCTACCTCGACCAATCCAGCGTCAGAGCTAAGTGAGAAATCTCTAATTGACCTTTTGCGGGATGACTGCAAAGTGGAGGAGGAGGCGAATCCAAAGACAAACGCCTGTGAATCGGAGCCCTTACAGCGCCGGCACTGCCTTGATTGCCCCAACGAGCCGGAGGGATTTGCCCAGCTGCGCCAGATGTACCCCAACAAGCAGATGACCGGCCTCTGGGACCTGTTCATCAATTGCAAGTCCGACCTGGACTGGGCCGTGGATATATTAATCAAGGAGGACGAGCTGAATGCCGAGTCCGGATCGGAGCAGTTCGGCTCCGAGGTTGTCCCAAGTCCAGATGAGGCTTCGCAATTCCAATGCGACTGCGCCAATCCGGGATCCCCAGCAGCCGTCACTCCTCGTTCCACATCGCCATCTACGGCCGTCGCCAAGCCAGTGCCTAAGCCGCAGCGCCAGGCGCGCAACAAACGCACCTCAGGCCCCACCAACAAGGAGTTGCAGTTGCAGATCGAAAACTGCTTTGTGCTAGGTAACGAGAAACCTTAAATTAAAGTAAAAAAAAAAAACTAAAATATATATTGTTTTAGGCGACGAACAATACTCGGAGCATACGCGTAAAATCCGCGACATTCGCAATGGGATCCTAGACCAGCCCGCTGTGCCGCAAGCAACCGAGGAGGCGGGGGCGGAGCAGGAGGATCCGGAGGAGGAGGTGGACCCTGAAGACAACACTCTGCTGGAAATGGATCTGGGCAGCATGTTCATTGAGCGTCTGCGCGCTGAGTTCGACACTGACGACGAGGTCATGCCACTGGAACAAGAATTGCCCGTCGCCACCAAGATCTTTATGCCGCGCCAACTGGCCAAGCAGCTTTATATGCTGTGGAAGGAAGCCGTGTACAATCAGCAGGAGGAGCAGCGCCAGCAGACGCTGCGCGACGACGAACAGTTCGCCCGCCTGCTGAAGCATCCGGAATACGCCGAGTGCAGTGAGTCGCCGAGCAATGTCGGCGAGCTGCTGGACATGGAGCTGGCCTGGAGCATCTACAACAGCGAGCAGCTGGCCGCCAAGCAAGCGGCCGAGCTAGCCGATCGCAAGCAGCCGCCAAACGACATTGCCACCCATCTGACCAAGATGAAGTTGTGCGAGACCTTCCCCGAGATACCCAACGATACTGTGCTGGAGACCTTCATTGCAACTGGCAGCAACTACAGTCGGACGGTGGAAGTCCTGGGCGGGAACGTGCAGAGCTCACTTAGCGGGGCGGAGCTCTACGAGCAAGCGCTTCGAGAGGGCGAAAAGGTAAGATGAAAATAATGTAAATAAACTATTTCCCTCTCACCTTCCTTCTCCCTTATCCATCAGCTAAGTGCACAGGTGGCTCTGGAGGAGCAGACGCAGCAACAGAAACGACTACAACAGGGTTCCTCCGGGCAGCGCTCCAGCTCTCAGTCCTCAGCCGGCCGGTCACCGCTGCTGCACGAGGAGGCCAAGTGTGCGGCTCTGCGTGACTTTGAGGAGACCCGCAACCTGGCCGCCCACCACTCCCAGTTAAAGGCCGAATGTTACTTGAAGGCGAAACAGGCGGTGCAACGGGGCAATGGCAACGTGGCGCTCTATTATTCCGAGATAGCGAATCTGCACAAGCAGAAGATCGATGCCTTCAACCAGCGGGCGGCCAACTGCATCATGGAGGTGCACCGGCACACGCAGAACAACCCGGACCTGCTTGACCTGCACTACCTGCACACGGTGGAGGCCATTAGCTGCCTGGACCTGTTCCTGGATCGCCACATAACAGTGCTGCGCAACTGCACGCGCGTCTACAAGCATGTTTTCATTATCACGGGCCGGGGTCTGCACAGCGCCAACGGTGTGTCCACCATCAAGAACCGCGTCAAGTCCAGGCTGGTCGAGCGACGCTTGCGGTAAGTCAATGGCTTTTATTAGGTTTTAAAACCTGGCTAATCCTCGTTCCACTCTATGCAGCTGGCAGGAGGTCAATCCGGGATTGTTGCGCGTGAAAGTCTTCTCGGCTTCGCGCCACTCCAAGAACTTCTGATCGGAGGTCATGTAAGGATGGCCAACAGGGATACGATATAAGCTACCTCAGGTGTCATTTATATTTTGTAATTATAACAACAAATTACGAAATTCTCTGTCAGCAAATTCTTAATCCTTTCGCTATCGTACGAAGAAACATTCCTCTTTTTTTAATACTTCCAATTACTTAAAATGTTATGTTAATTTCACCATTTATGTTAAAGTTATGCTTCCACCAAATCAGGAATTCGTGTGAAACGCGAATTTACCAACGAATTATTGAACGTGGTGCTACAATTATCTTACAAAGAGATATTTACACGAAGAATACTTTATTTTTTATACCCTTTCCAAACCATCGTCTAAGAATCCTAGTCATAAGATACATTTAATTAATATGTAGTATGTAAGAAAAGTATTCATTAAAGGTCATCGGAACAATATGTGTTTAGTATCTCTTCAAGATCAGTTGTTTAAATTGAAAAATTTGTATGGATCCTCGAGATCTTCTCTTCTTACATCGATATTTTTCCATATACATTGTCAAAATCGACACTCTCAGAAATATATGGAAGAATTTTTAATATACATATGTATATTAAAAAAAAAAATATATCTCGGAGACCAGTAATAATTTTTGCAAATTTTTAAAACATGGGTTAATCCCTCATCGCCCGCGAAGCAGGTAAGACGGCTCACTTCTCACCTGTACGAAATACAGCTGATTACCCTGACTACCTGAAAGAAATGCAAACCCTTAAATATATGTTTGAAACATGGAAAGACAATCTTTATTAACCATAAAAATTAATAACTTCAATTCAGTTTTTTTTCTGTTCCGGGAAGGATACACAAAACGCTGCGTACACCCCCCCGCCTGGTGGAAGGCTGTCTCCACTTACATTTACTTTGATTCTTAGTCTAGAACATTGATGGCAGTCTGAGCGAGTGCTCCGAGGTTTTGGTCATGATCGTGGTCGCGATGGCGACTAGGTGGGGTCCTGAGAGCTGGCCACTCGCCCTGTCCCCGGTGATTGGTTCTCCTTGCCGCTGTGCAGGCGGTTGCCGATGGCCATCAGTTCCATGAGATTGGACCGACTGCGCTTGGGCGTGTAGCGCGAGGAGCTGGAGTTCGGGCTGCCATTGGTGCCTTTCTCGCGCGGTGGGGTGTTCAGAAAGACTCCCTCGAAGATGGTCTCTAGACTGTTGCTGCGGCTCAGCGTTGCAGAGTCGTCGGCGTCGCTGGGCGGGCTGATCTGGGCGTTGATCTCGTGCAGGGCCACGTACTCGGGATTATTCTGGCGTGTCTCCAACTCCTGGGTACGGGGCAGGAGCTGTTGCTTCGGCGTCTCGATATCCGAGAGGTTGAGGTCGTCGATCGGCGACGGGGTGCGTCCTTGCGGGGAGAAGGCCCGGATTTCAAAGGCCGGCAGCTCATCGCAGCTGCCCACGGGGGACGCTTCCTCGCGCTCAAAGGCCAGCGAAAGGTCGCTTTCGCTCTCAAGGTCCACGGAGGAGAGGGAACAATGCAGCTGCTCTCTGCAGCGCTCCTCCGCGCAGGTATTTACAGCATCCGAAGTGTCCATGGTCTGGCTGGTATCGATGGCTCGTCGGTTCTTATAAACATTCCACGGCCACAAAACTGCGTTCTGCCTGTGATCCGCGGCTACCTTCGCGGAAATCTACGCTGGCAGGTAGACGGGGTCAGGTCACGGTGTCCGATTTCGGGATTTCTCTCCCTAGACGTCGCTGTATATATATTTATATATATATTTGAATTTGAAACAATCAATTTGAAATCGCAACAATTTAACAATAGAGATGTCAAAATCTTAAAGGCACTGCCGATAGCAGCGATAGTTAAGTACGATAGTATCGTAAATGCGGTACTTTTATCCAAATTAAAAATTAAACTAAATTAAAATTACATTTTTAAATGCAATATTGATTTATTTTGAATAAAAATTAAATTGTTAAACAAGAGTTTAAAATAATCAAAAAATTTATAAAACCACCATGCCGTTATAAAGACAAAGCGTTGAAAAATTAAAAACAAATAATATACAAGAAAATATTAAGTGTGATTTAATTATATATCTTCAAAAAATGTTCAATTGTAAACAAATCAAATATTAAAAAAATAATATAAAATCGTTATTTTGACATCTCTAAAAAAAAACTCTAAAATCTAGCTATAATTCATATCAAATTGCAGCTCCAATTCCAAATTCTGGCAACTCTTGCGTATGTCGACGTAAAAAAATTCAATAGAAAATGTTGACAAAACCACCTGAAAGATAGTGAAATTCGGCTTAATTTTAAAATTAGAACACGATTTGTGCCCGGGAGATGTGCTAGCCGATAAGATAAGATGCTGGCCCTGGTCAGAACGGCCTCCTTGGGCGCCTCCACCGCCGCTGTCTCATTTGCCTTGGCCGTTCCGTCCGTCTGTGCCTCCGCCCCCGCCCCCGCCCTTCGCCTTGCCACATCAACAAAAACAAACGTACACAAACAAAGGCGAACAGATGTTTCGCACCAGTTACGTAATGTTCAAAAATTGGCGCAAAATTCAATGCCGATGCGACT
>JAEIII010038759.1:0-41420 GCA_018905755.1 Drosophila ohnishii | reverse complement strand
TAAGAATTTTTTTAAAAAGAGTCCAAAAAACGGGTTTTGAATGAGAAGACCCCCTTAAATGACCAAAACATTTTTATAACTTAATTAAACACTGATTTCCCCCCTGCACATTTTATGGCCATTTTCACACAGCACAAGCGACAACACAAAACCGAACACGTCTCGCCAGCTCCCTCGGCCCGGAAAATCCGTGAAAAACGAGAAGAAAAGCGAGTGAACAAAAAAATTGTTGGAGAAAATGAAGTTCTATTCGATTTGTTTTATTGTCCATCGGTTCGTTGTGTCGGGTTTTTTTTTGTGGAAATATTGGGTGGCTCTTTGGGGTGGTTTTTCTGGTTAGATATTTGGCCGGATGGCTGGTCTGTGGTCAGGCTGCCAACTGGGAGTATTAGTTATATATGCTGTGTCGGCTATTTTGGGCCACTACTGGCAGCAGCGGCAGCAACAAAGTTATTTTGCGAAACTGCCAATTGTCGGACTTACTTTTTGTTCATGCCACATGCCACATGCTTCTGTTGCCATTGCTTTTTCCACTATATAGCTATATACCATATATGTGTAGCATATCCCCCCGATTTCCTCTTTTGACAGACAGCCAGCTCAATAGAAAGTTCTTTTTTTCTCGCATTTTCTGGGGCTTATATCGTTCGCTGTCGAGTTATGAATCGAAACGTATCCTTTTGGCACCGGGCCACTTTAATTAGAGCCTCGAGGTGTCAATGGCTGAGATTAATCAGTTTAATGGGCTCTCTGTGTGCCGGCATATTTCAGCGGAATAAAGTCATTAAAATGCAATTAAAAATTGCGGCCAAAGCTGCCTTGTGTTTCATCCCCACTAATACATGTACGTGTTTGTACATTTTCCTGGCTCAATTTAATTAATTTGACGCTGGGGTAAAGGCAAGAACTAGAGGGGGGGAGGATCAAGGGCTGTTGTACTAACTTTGTTTGGCTTAAAGTGAATGTGAAAAGCTCCAAGACCAAGACGAGATGGTAAAGTTGCTGGGGTTTGGAAATTCAACTAATTGTTTATTGGACAAACATTTATTTCACCTGGAAAGTAAATTAATTGGAAGCCAGTTCAAATGCCATTCACTTAATCAACTTTAATTATGCAGGAATACATTTTCTGTAAGTTAATGCTAATGCTTAGCAGAGTTATTAAACTCGGGAGATTTTTAATTAACTTATTTTTTTATAACTTTGAAATTGTGGTTTTTACCACTTATTTTTAAATTAAATAAAGTACAACATTAAACATTACCTTGAATTTCAATTTGCAAACCTTAAACATCTTTCTTACCTACTTTATCTCTCTCACACTGACTAATATAACCCGATCACTCCAGAAACTGAGTCAACTCCCGAAAAACCAACCAATCTAATGCCAAATTGACTTTCAAACCGTGATGACAAAGTGGCAAACCATTAATTTCACTCGTCTCCCGGCTTGCCCCAAGGATGCCTCCCCTTCCCAAAATGCATTCGATACTCAGCCAAGCAGATGGCATTATCCTCAACCCCAGCACATCCTTCCCCTGCCCCAGGATTCCACTTCCACTTCCGATCTAAGCGAGCCAAAGCCATGACAAATGTTTTGTAAATAACGCGTATCCAGGCGATGCGACAACGTGGCGTATGGGTGATGGCAGCCCAGCCAAAGGCGGGACAGGTAAAGTATGTTGCACCTGCCAACAGGGAAAAAGAAAGACGCAAAGAGACAAATGACTCGCATAAGAGAAGTAATGGCTTCCTTTTGATGCATTTTATGTGCAGAGCAGAGAATAGATCAAGGAATTTTGCAAGGAATTCATCTCCCTAATAATATAAAATGGAATATTTAAATACCTTCTAAGACTTCTTGGGGAAAAATCATCTCACAAAAAAAGTCCAACAAAAGCAATTGTATTTCAATCTAAATTAAACCTGTAGCTGCGGATGCCGTAGACGAAACCCAAGGTATTCAACCAATCATGGCCACAATTTCTCATGGCTCGGTAAGCTTTCGGGGGGGAGGGAAGGACACAGTTTGCCACATTCCCATTGAGCCGGAAATGTGCAGGAAATGCGAGTAAACACAAAAAGCGATTCGAGTCGACAGTGGATGGACATCGACAGGACAGCAGCATCAATGGCTTGGGCTGCTCAGGAGGAGGAGGAAGTCCTAGGAGATGCCATTGGGTCAGGTCATTCCCATTCAATAATCCCCCGCAAAATAGCAACAAGAAAATCACAATAACCAGGGGAAAGTAAACATGGAGAAAAATTATATACTTGAAGAATAAGTTATAAACACTACAAATATTTTAAATATAAATTTAGTATGGGATTCGTAATATATTTTAATAATTTTTCGAGACTTATTTTGGTCTTTAAATAACAAACCTAGAACGTTATTTCGCCAAGTGAAAATGCCAAGAAAACTCCAGGAAAAACTGGGAGAAGAAGGAGCAGAGAGCACCGTTCTCGATGGCAGCTTGACTTGCTTGATGATATTTCTCCTTTGTCACTGACATCAATTGCTCGCCGCTGTCAATACACCAGAATATTGATATAATGATGCGGCGGCGACCGGCAGCAGTGCAATGTGTCCACTCCTTTGGGTGCAGCAATCCCTGCAAGGAGAAGGATATTTATTTTTGTATTCCAGTCCCGCCGTCCATTTGTCTGCCCAGTTATGGCTCTGCATTAAAACTGCTTATTTCATAAATGTCGGAAAGCCAGCAATTTCATTGCAAATCGAAATTGTGGTTACTGAGAGGCTGTCATTATTTCTTTTAGTATTTCTTTTGGTTGCAAAGCAAATAACTACTTATTTAACTAATGCAAAAAAGCTTGGAACTTGCTACAAATAATATATTTATTTGTTCAACAAAAAATTTAAGGCTTGAAAATATATACAAAAAGATACAGCTCTGGCTTTGTGTTTTTATTTCCTCGCACATTTTTTAGTCGTTTCAAATTGTCAATGCAGTTCTTATCGCCCACTGAACAAAGTTTTGCATATTGTATGTATGTTTTTTGGATTTAACCCTTCAACTTTGCCCCCTTGACCGCAGCTATGTAGGTGCAGGCATGCGAGGGTCCAGCGAGGGGTCAAAGATGATAAAACGGCAATGAACCGCCATGAATTCGTCATGCATGCAACTGCTGCTGACAATGGACCACACTGACAGTAGTCCAGCGTTGACAAAAGGCACTGAAAAATATTAGACTATGTAGAATAGTTTAAAAACTCGTTTAAGAAATTAAATATCAGTTTTTAGACTATTGTACTAATTTTCAAACATTTAAGAAACCCTATAAACCTATGAAATATTAATATACGCCAGCAGAGTATTAAAATTTCAGTCAGAAGCTTAATAAAATGAACCCTTTTTTGATTGTGTTTTTAAATTTTATTTACCCAAAAATAATTATATAAAATTATGGACAAATATTTAAATTTTAAAACCCCCCTTGAATGTATTCTAATTTCAGTTAGAAGCTAAAAACTCAGTCAAAGAGTCATTTCCGACCCTATAAAGCATATATATTCTTGATCAGCATCAACAGGCGAGTCTTCCTAGCTTGGCAGCTAAGAAAAAAAAAATTTTCAAAATTTTCAAAATTTTATAAGGGGTTACATCATCAAAATTGTCAAAAATTAGTAAAAATTTGAATTTTTTTAAATGTTAAATTTAGTAAGCAGTTTTATTACCCTTATAAAAACAAACACTAAACAAGTGTCCGATTTAAAATTAATGCATTTTTGGCTTAGTTATGAACGATTTCCTATTCGATCAAGTGATCCAAATACACCTTCCTTTCTTGTCTGCTATTAAACTAAAATTTTCCTCAGTGTTTTACAGAGGGTCTTTCAACATTTGTCCAGTACAATGTGCAGCATGAAGTTGTGCGGCACAAAACCGTAATCTATTTAATAAACCACGTGATCCACTCGGGGCGACAATGTCAGCACGATGAACCAACACCACCCTCTGCCCAAAAGCGGCCTTATGAACTCAAGCCTCCCACTCAAACCCCACTCTCTCCCACCCACTAAACTAAATTATTCAGGGCCCTGTGAACGGTTCAATGCATCGGTATTCAGAAATGCCAAATGGAGGGACCACGACGAAATAACATCAGTTAGGCATCCGGACATCCATCTATCAAATATATTTGCCATGTGCCAACAGCTTCGTTTACAACTCGCCTGGGCACCGAAAACTGCAGTGGTAAAGGTGTAGTTATCATGATGGGAGAATCGAAAAGAGGGATTATTTCTAAAGGTTTCGAAATAAAATAAAATCTATGATCTTACCTTAAATTCAAATATACTTATTATAAACAAAAAACTCCTATTAAATTTTGAATATTATAAAAAGTAAAATAGAATTTCGAATAGAATACAAAAGGATAGTGTAAGGACCGATTATGACAATCACACTAAATTAATTATACGCATACGTAAGCACGCGAATACAGGAGGCTACGGGAGAGGAAATGCGTAAGTGGAGGAAGCCGAAACACAGGACATGCGTAGCCGCAGGACATGTGCAGCCTCCACCGATGATGGGGCAAAGCCAGGCGGTTAACCACACAGAGGGGACCGGAGGCCGGAACAGAACCCATTTCGAAGCTAAATTGTGACATTATTTTAATGAAAATTGACGCTTGATTCGGAACGGAAGAGGAGGCGGGGAAAGCACTCCCGAAACCCCATGATTGAGCCCATCGAAAGGGGTCTAACTTCTGCGGTCAACGGGGCGATACAATTGCGCTTAACGGGTGCCCGGCACAAGGCTTACGAAATAATAATAATGCAAACATCCAATGGCGGAAGTGGAGAAGTCTGCCCGATGTCGATGCTCAACCCTTTGGACGCAGCTGCTCCTATGGCATCCGAAATGTAAACAGCGGCAGCAGCAGCAGCAACAGCACAAAGTGCCCTAGGTGCAAACACGTACTGTAATACAAATAAAGAAAACAATAATAGAAAATGGAGTCGAAGCCGGAGACATGAAAGGGCCAAAAGCCAGCGAAAAGCGCAAACATCTAACAGCGCTAAGGGCGAACAACTGATGTCGTAGTTTTTGTGTTAAAATCGAATGTGAAATGCTCTTTATTTTTAGGAAATAAAGTGATAGGAAATAAATAGATAGATAGATAGATAGATAGATATATAGATAGATAGATAGATAGATAGATAGATAGATAGATAGATAGATAGATAGATAGATAGATAAAGTAAATAAATAATAATAAAACTCTTACCATAAAGTGATAGACTTTTCACACACCTGATTCAGTTTTTTGACCTCTTCTCATATGAAATAATAATATTTTTCCAAGTGGGCTAGTATTTTTTTAATATTTTTTATGGACCTTAATTACACACTATAAAGGTTAACATAAATGCCTCATTAAGCCGAAACTTTAATTACTAAAAATAGCGTGCTTAGTTCATTTAAGTTTATAAAAGGTTATGTAGTGATTTTTCTCTATAAAAACATTATAAATTTAATAAGAATTTACGTTTTAGATTTTTCGGTACAAACTTATAACCCGTTGCCTGAATTCCAAAATAATTTTACTTGGCAGGCACCCTTTCTTTGTAGTGTATTCATTTTTTGGAGACTGCTACACTTTCTGGCAACGTCTTAGTGAAAAGTTTGCTTTTCGTTTTTGGCTTTTCGCTGCCTTTACTCCCTCGCCTTCAGCCATGCCCATCACCATCACCATCGCCAGACCTCTCACGTTGCACACTTTATTGTGCTTTCCAATTGTTTTCCTTGTTATTCCTGATGCTCGTGCTCCTGCCCCTGCCCCTGCTCCGGCTCCTGCTGCTCCTGCAATGGCAATTGCACTTTTCAATATTGATGATACGATGCCACAAAAGATATATACGTGTGTAACTATATTTAACGCTTCATTGATTAAGAGGCAATCGAAAAATGAATGCATCTGCTTAATCAAGATTCCAATGGAGTTGAAATAAATGGGAAATCGACAACAAAGGATATTGTAGCCTGCATTTGAAATGCCAGAAAATGGTTAAGGTAAAAAAAGAAAGGTAAATCTATCTTTTTTACTTTCTCCATACGTTTGACTCATAAAAACATCTGAATATTCCATCCTAACAGCCATTAAAACTAGATTTAGACAACAACAAATAAAATCTTGACTTTGACAACAATTTAAGAAGCAGTCAGAGGCCTTAAGTGAAAATTTAAGAGGCAAAACCCCGACCTGCATCAACGTTTATGCTCCAGCGGCGACATTTAATTAAATGGGGGGAAAAAGCCATCAACGCATCAGCGGAGCTATCAGGGCCAAGAAGCGTATATATGAGTCGCCAGTCTGGGTGCCGCCTTAGTCAGTCTCATACGGAGATTCTTCAATGGCGCACCATGGCAACGACAACACCACAATTGGCAGCTATCGTTATCCGTTCGAGGAGTTGGCCGACGAACGGACGCGCACGTGGCCATTGGTGCAATCACCTTGGAATGCCGCCGCCGTACTTGCCCTCTACCTGCTGATGGCTCGCTTCGGCCCCAAATGGGCTGCCAGGTGAGGTCAAACCATCCATCCGTCAGGCCATTGCAAAACGCCACCCACACTGCTGGACTGGATTCCCCCACAGGTACAAGCCGCTGCAGCTGCGAGCGCCATTGTTCTGCCACAGTTTGGCCATGGTCCTGCTCAATGCCCACATCTGGCTGGAGCTCCTCACGGCATCGCGGGCCCTCGACTATAGCTTCGCCTGTCAGGCATGTCGGGTGAGCTATAGCCCACATGAAATGCGTGTAAGTTGGTGGGGAACTACAAAAAAAAATGAGGGAGAGGAGATATAGTTAAGGAACTTTGGAAATCGAAGCCTTGAATACCCTTACAGAGAAAGGATTCCTAAATGGAAATTGTAGTAGGATCTAGCACTGTTTTTAGATAGTTCAGGAAGTTGGTGAACTAATCCTTATAAAAGATTATTTATAATCTTTAAAAATGTCCAGTTTAAAGTTAATTGGAAATTCAGCTCATCTAGAAATAAGCATGCTCTCTGCAAGGGTATTTTTCGAAAAAAAAGAGAACTATTCATGGCCCGCAGGCCGGGCTGACAGAATCAAATTGAGAGGGTCATATACCCCTTTGTTAAACAGATTGCCGCGGCCTTTTGGTGGTTCTACATCTCGAAAATACTCGAATTCGCCGACACGGCCTTCTTCATTTTGCGGCACAAGTGGAGGCAACTGAGCTTCCTGCATGTGTACCATCATAGCTCCATGTTCGTCATGTGCTGGATTGCCGTCAAGTGGATGCCAACGGGCTCGAGTGAGTGTCTCTTTCCCCCTTTAATGTGTTCCTCTTGCTTTAAATCTTGTTCTCCTGCTTTATATCCTTACAGCTTATGTGCCAGCCGCTATAAACTCCTTCGTTCACATCATAATGTACAGCTATTATGCGTTGAGTGCGCTGGGCCCTCGCTTCCAGAAATTCCTGTGGTGGAAACGCTACTTGACCGGCCTTCAGCTGTTACAGTTCGCCATTGGTCTGCTGTGGGCAGGACAGGCCTTCGTGCGGGGCTGCGAGTATGGCACTGGGATTCTCTTACTGGATTTCGTCTATGTGGTGCCCTTCGTTTTCTTATTTGGAAAGTTCTACCGTAAAAATTATGGCACACCAGTCGAAAACAAGAAAATTAAATAAAATATAGTAGTTGCATGAAAACAGGATATATTTACAACTTCAATGTGACACTTTCAGTGGTAATGGCATTGTATATAAAGGTATTATCAATGGGCTTGTATTGTTTGGTAATGACTTTGATCACCTCCTGGGCAGCACAGCCACCTGGAAGAATTAACAGAAAGTTAACTAAAGTCTACATTTAAAGTCCATCAGTATTACCTATAAGGGCAGACACTGCATGCAACTCAGCACCGCCATATCGACAGATCTCGTGCAGGACATCGTCGCTGATGGTTGCATGCATGCCCAGATCGCTCAGCATCTTGGCGGCGATGCTTTTTAGGCGCCCAATGTCCTGCTCCACGGTGCACTCGCCGGGAATGTTGCCGCACTCGCTGAGAAAACGCTCATAGGCGCGCAGTGCAAAGTTGTAGGCCGTGAGGTTGCCCTGCAGCTCATTGTCCTCAACTGGAGTGGCAGCAAAATTAATGTCTTGGAATGGGTACAAGGCTCTGCGACATTGAAAGACACTCACCCAGTGGCAACAGGCGACAGCTCTTCTCGTACTCTTCGGCTATGCGGGTGCCTCGAATGACTGCCAAGCCGGCAGCCTCACGGCAAAGCAGACGCACACTACGCTCATCAATGCTGTCGGCGGGCAGGGACAACTGCTTGAGATAGTCCTGGCACTTGTGGTACACCTGATCCGCATCCTGCAGTGCCTGCTGTCGGTAGATGTGTTGCAGGGCAATGTACGAGTCCGTGTTGGCGGTCATATCGGGAAGAACTCCAGGCAGAGGCAAATATCCCTGGTTTTCATGGACCACAAAGTGCTTCAGAGCCTTGGCCATGATCCAGAAGGTGTTGCTCTGAGTGAAAAGCCGAAATCGATATAAAATATAGAAGTATTTAAAAAATAAATCAAAAGCTACCTTCTTGTTCAGCTGCTCGCAGGCATCGTCCTCGAAAATGGCCTTCAGGCCCACCGGAATCTGTCCTGCCCCAAACGCCGTATTCACCGCCTTAATGGCTTCCTCATAGTTCTCCTCGTCCGCCTTCATCTCGTTCCTGATGGAGTCGCGCAGCTGGTTCTTCTCCTTGTAAGTGCGTGGCGTTGGAGTCCCATTCGCCTGCTGCTTCTGCCAGGTCGTTAGGTACTTGTGCAGCACCAGCAGCCAGGGCACCTTGCTGGTCACCTCTGTGCCATCGAGATGCTCCCGCAGGGCATCAAATGGATGCTCCAAGCGCAGATCAAATTGTCTGTTATCCGGATGCGCCTCCACGATGCAATGTTCACGTATCTGAAGGCGGATGGTGCCCAGCATGCCCAGCGAGCGGCAGTAGAGAAGCGGAACATTGGCCTCCCACAAACGGTCGGCAAGGAGAAGCAAAGTCTGCTCGTTCAGATTGGAGGCAATGACCAAATCGAAGCTGTCGAAGAAGTTGGGACGATTGGCCAGTATAAAGTCGGCACTCTCCTCCACATAGTCGCCGTTTACGTCGGGATTGAGCTCCTGGAGGAGCTGCATGCATGCCAGAGCCTTGGATTTTCCCAGATAGGTTTGATCCAGAAAGAAACTGCGCAGAAGGGATGAATTACAAAAGGGTTTTCTGAGGTTCTATGGAGATTACCCACTTGTTGCCCAGGTCCTCCTCCTTGACGGTGCTGCCGTCGGCCACCGTGAAGCCACCGATTCCAGGAAGAACCAATCCTTTGACTGTTTCACAGCCCACGGCCGTGACATTCACCAAGCAAACGGTGGCCGCCTCCAGAAGCGTCTGTCCATGTTCGCCCCACAACCTAAACGGGCATACATTAGCGAAATGTCACTTTGCTACGGCGAATTCCCAACATTACCTGATTTGTCTGTCGTATTTCTTGCTCTTGTCCGACAGCTCCGGCGATTTGGGGGCAGGCGAAGACATTTTGCAAGGATTTAATGGCAAAAATTAAGCCGGTTGCAAGTAAATCACAGTTTCAGTGTTGTGAAGCGCCGGCGGGTCTCTTCTTAGGCACGAAATGTTTGTTGGTATGGAAAACACGATGAAAATTTAAACTCTTGCTTATTCAGGACATTTATTGACTATTACGTATTACATTCCATTTAATTTAATTTCTGATTGCAACTACAGCTACATACAGGAAATCAGTCTTTACAAACAAATTGTATAAACAGTTGATAAATAATAAAAATAACGTATTGCTATATGCTGAGCAAACGAAAAACTTGTCGGGTTATGTGGTTGACAGGTGTTTAACAATATTATTCCAGAGCTATTGATCGGGTTGCAAATTATTTCTACTTGTTTCGATTTTCATTTTTAGTTTAGTAATACCGCAATGTTATTGTTCGCTGGGTGTGCGTGGCGCGCTTGCCAACACTGCCCGGCGGGCGAACAGCTGTTTGGCGTGTAATTTCACAACAACACGTCCGTCGCTGCATCTTTTGCTAGTTAATCGTAAAATAAATAAACGCTTAAATACAAATCAGGATTATCACGGACAGGATGCCGGCCAAGAAGAGAACTGCAAACGCCAACGCCGCGTCCACCAGCAAGGATAGCGATTCCCCAATGAGTCCAGCCGTCAACGATCCAGAGTACCAACGGAAAAGACAGAAAAACAATGAGGTTTGTATGTTAGTTTGGTTGCCAGAGCGAAACAGCGGAGAGAGATAGAGAAAAAGATGAGGAAAGCTGTTTCAACATGTTGCTCGGCCCAGAAGTGCCCCAAAAATAGCCACACACTATATTGATTTATTATTAATTTCGAAACAGGCCGTGCAACGCACACGCGAGAAGACAAAGAAGTCCGCCGAGGAGCGGAAGAAGCGCATAGACGACCTGCGCCGCGAAAACGACACCCTAAAGGTCCAGATTGAGCAGGGCGAGAAGCACATATCTACGCTCCGGGACTTGATTATCCAGGGCGAGAAGACGGAGGACGGCCACCGAATCATTGAGGAGATACTAGCCGGACCGGATCCCGATGACAATGACTAGTGAGGAGCTGCTTCTGATCTACTTTATACTATTCACCTGTTTTTAAGGCGGTTTTTCTGGCGATTCCATTAATAAGTCTACTAACATGTATGTTCTAAGCGGAATCCGTGGGGATATTGAGAATATGTTTAGTCTTAACCTTGATAAAGGGACTATTTATAAGTTTAATATTACGTTTCTGATTGCACCATAACTATAAAAAATGTTAATAAATCTATGTGGGTCATCCACTTAAATGTGAACCTTTTTGTTTTATTTTTTAAGTAGTTTTTAACCTATGAAGCCCCTATGACCCTATATTTATATCCTACACAAAAGAATTATTAATAAACTCTTATCATTTTTATCGTGCCGAGGAATTACCTGCAAACTCCACCTACATATATTTCTAATCAGAATTTCTCGCCACCCGAGACCCAATGTTTACTCTATTTTTTAACGGATTTACAGGTGGAATTTTCCAAAATACTTGCCGTCGTAGACATCCAGTTTCTCCATGTGCAGGCTGAAGACCTCGTCCATTTTGCGAGCAATTAAACTAGGAAATTAGTGATACGCGAAGTAGAATCTCTCGTAGCGCCGCCTTAGTATCGCGTTTCCCGTTAAGTCTTCCTCTCTTTGTTGTGGTCACTGCTTCCGTCGCTCTGCCTCTTCCTCTTCTGCCACATTGATTTATTGCACTTTTCGCACTATTCGGTGTACACCATTCAGCGGCACTTTAATTTCGCTTTCGTGTCCAATGGGAGTTTTGATTGTCTGTCTGTCTGTCTGTCGTTTTTCGCGTTCAATAAATTGCCGTCTTCCGCTAATTAACACCCCCGCACACACCGCTGCTGTTCTAATTGCACGATTCTGACTCTGTTCTGATTTGATTTCAAATTTAATGTTGAGACTGTAACCAGAAAATGCTGACAGCTTTTGGAGCGCTGCCTTGTTGTTTTTGGCTGGCCGACGGCTAAATGCTTACTTCCTTATTTTTTATTTATAATTTTTGTTACGGAACTTATTTTTGTTTTAGTGTCTCTCGTTCTCTCTCTCGCGCGCTCTTTCGCTGTAAGGCCACTGGGCCAGTGTTGGAATGTGTTGGTGCGTCAGCTGATGGTGGGGAGCAGTGTGGCCAAACACCGCTCTTCTTGGGCGGTGATTTGAAAATAGATTCTATGAACTATGATTAAAAGGATAATATAGTGGTTCTCTGAATGTGCCGTGCTTTGTTTAACACTTCATTTCATAGAACCCCCTCTCAGGTAAATCATTCGTTTTATTATTTCCTAATAATGCCACAAAATTTCGCCAAACAATAAATAATGTTGATCCCCTTGATGAACTTGATTCGCCCGACAGAAGAGGACACCGCCACGGCGACACCGCCAAAGCGACAGGTTTCGGAAGACGGAAGGATCGCCAAGACACAGGCCATCCTGCTCCAAGCGTTCAACTATGGGATTCCAGAGCCAGTCACCGACATCCTGCTCCAACGACAGCCAAACAGTGGGCCTCTCTGAGTCCCATTATCAGGATGTGCCGAAGAAATTGAAGGGTCTCCTATCCTTTTTCTTTGGCAAAAGTAAGAAACTAAAGAAAACAAAACAGGTAGAGGGATACCAAACATCCCTGGAGGAGCTGGACATGAGGAAGCTGATCCGTCTCTACTGCAAATACGAAAACCTCTACAATCCGATGCACCCCTACTATGGCAACGCGCAGTTCATTGAGGATTGCTACAATGATATGGCCAGATCTATTCCCGGCCGGACCAGTTTTGAGCTGCGATCTTGCATCGAAGACCTGCGAGATCAGTTCGAGCAGGAGTACAGGATCATTGAGAACGCCAGGCAGAGCAACGGGGAGGTACTGACGCCCTCGATTCGCTACTACAACGAGTTCCTCTTTCTGGTGCCATTTCTATGCATGGATTTGAACAAATCCCATGCAGCAGAGAATGGTACCAGTTCGCTGAACCCAAAATGTGTAACAAAACCCGATTTGCTGTCCAATGGGCTGAACCATTTTACGGGCTTCCCCTTGTCCGCTTTTCCCGGTAAGATGTGCTGCTCTCCGAAAGAACTCCTTAGGCGCATCTCCAAGAAGAATGGCAATAAACAAACAATAAACAATAAGCAGACCAGTGAAGTCACCTTGTCGCCCTCGGAGGAGCAACGTCTCAATGAAATGGCCGCTGGCCATCAGGACTCCAAGGTATCCATAGCATCCTCTCACTATCCGGACGAGCAGGATATAAAAACCACGGATCTGACCTGCCCCTACCGATCGGAGAACTCCCCCTGTTTATCCGAGTGTCGGCCCCCAAATTCCAGGTGTCCGGCCCAAACCGCTACAACTTCGAAGCCACAAAAGCCCATGCACGCAGGAGACGAATCAAATACCTGTAAAAGAAATCCTGCCGATCCATCTCATAAGGGGAATTGTGGCCCGGCCTCTCCCCAAACCGCCCATGAGAGCCAGCCCAGGCGATCGCATAACTCACCCATAGATTCCCCACCAGCGAAACCTATGAAGCCACAGGAATCCATCAAATCCGCTGCCCAATCCGCTGCTCAATCAGCTGCCCAATCCTTTGCTGGCGTGAAGACACAACCAATCATGAATGCCGTTCCCCAAGGCTCTGCCCCAGTCGTAAAAGAAAAATCTGGGAAATCCAGTCCCAAAACCCCACCGGAATCGCCTCAAAAAAAAGTTAGTGGACCGGATAGCAAGCCCTGTCCCTGCAGCCGCCCCTCGGAGAAAGGTAAAGAAGCTGCTCCAGAAGACAAAAGAGATGATCCTTTAGTAACAAAACATCAAAATTTGAAGCAAGTGCAAATGCTGTGCGATATGATCCGCACGGAGCTTACCGCCGCGCCGGATTTTATATACTTCGATGCCAAGTGGCGGATCATCGAAATCCTGAGGGAGGTGCACAAGAGACAGTTGGTTCACATGAAGGCCGGTCCACAGAAGACAGCAATGAAGGAGCAGTTCAATCAGCTCATGATGCAGCATCATCCATACAAGCCCGACAAGAATTCCCCTGTGCCCATAACCAAGCCAGGACTCTCGAGGATTTGTGACCATATAAAGGGCAGCCACTGTCCCTACTGCTGCCACAACAACTAGGGGATCACAATCTTTTACGCTCTTTCTCTGTGGAACTGGAATCCATATCAGCAAC
Organism: Drosophila ohnishii; assembly: GCA_018905755.1. NCBI lineage: Eukaryota > Metazoa > Arthropoda > Insecta > Diptera > Drosophilidae > Drosophila > Drosophila ohnishii. Next base: position 27,571 of record JAEIII010038759.1, on the reverse strand, counting down.
GACATTGACCCACTTGGGAAGCAGATAAGCCAGCGCGAGGGAGTGACTGCTCTACTTTCACCACAAACAGTTGCGGTTCAGCACAGCTTGGAGATGGAGGCCTTGTTCGGTAGCTCCAAACTAATTAAACATTGGCCCAGCTGCCTCATCAGCTTGGTCTTTTTGGGTATCCTGAAATATGTGCTGTCCAGGCGTAAAGGAAGCACCCAGAAATACACTTTGGACAACGAGGAGCTTGTAGAAGGTATGAGTCGCGATCTGGTGGGCATTTCAAGTAATAAAAATGCATTTACAGTGTTTTTCTCCCGTATCTTACAATAAAATTAAATGCAAATACAAATTTTAAATACTGTTTACTAATAAAAAAAAACAAAATAAACAAGATCTCATTTTTCAATGGTTTTCATTTCAAGATTTCGAGGACACCGATGAACTGCAGCCTGCTCTTGAGGAAAAGCCTCATGTCCCCTTTGTTCCCGGCCAGAATCTCAACCCAAATGGGGCTAAAATCCTTTACAACCTGATCCGTGGACGTCGCAGCATTCGCTCTTTTAGTAGCCACCGAAAACCAGAGCTCAGCATCATAGAGGACTGCATTCGGGCGGCGGGAACAGCTCCAAGTGGTGCCCACACAGAACCATGGACATTTTGCTTGGTGGAGAGCCAAGAGCTCAAGCAATCGATTCGAGAGATTGTAGAGCAGGAGGAGCTGGTCAACTATAGCCAGCGAATGCACCCCCAATGGGTCACGGATTTGCGACCGCTGCAAACCAACCATGTTAAGGAATACCTTACAGACGCCCCCTATCTCATACTGATCTTCAAGCAGACCTACGGCCTAATGGACGATGGTCGGAGGAAGAGACACTACTACAATGAGATTTCCACCTCGATTGCCGCGGGCATCCTTCTGTGCGCCTTGCAGGCGGCAGGACTGTCTTCTTTGGTCACAACTCCCCTGAACTGTGGCCCGGCGCTAAGATCCTTGCTAAATCGTCCTGTAAACGAAAAACTGCTAATCCTATTACCTGTGGGCTATGCGGCAGAGGGCTGTCAAGTGCCGGACTTGGAGCGAAAGCAGTTATCGGAGATTTTAGTCAAGTTTTAAGAGTTTTTTGGATGCAATAAAAATAAATTTAACCGCCCAACTGTGTGTCATTTACCAACACTAACAAGTTTAACGCTAGCTGTTGGTGTGACCAGCTTCTGCCTACGATTTTAAGCATTATGAACTGAAAACCTGGCGAGCACTCTAACATCTGATTTACTCTTTGTTGTTTATTGTGGATAAAAAACGGCCAAGGGCGAAGCAGACAAAAACGGCGGCAACACAAGGATGACGGCCCGAAATCCGCAGACCCTGATGGCGCTCCCCAACGAGGACCACTTTGACTTTCTCTTCAAGATTGTCCTGATTGGCGATTGCGGCACGGGGAAGACCTGCATCGTGGACAGATTCAAGACGGGCAACTACATCGAGCGCCACGGGAATACCATTGGCGTGGACTTCTCCATGAAGACCATTGCAGTGGAGGCCAAACAAATCAAGGTTTGCTGGGGATGCCTTCCATTCCTAAACTCCCGTCGTCAATGATTCATCTCGCTGTCTTTGCCCTTTCTTAGCTTCAAATCTGGGACACTGCTGGCCAGGAGAGATTTCGCACCATTACGCAGAGCTACTATCGGTCGGCCAACGGGGTCTTAATTGGTGAGTCGCGTCCGTATCTTTGCGGGGCATACGCCCATCCATTTGTCACGGTCAATGCCTAGCGGCAGCCTTATCAGCGCAGCTCCTGGTCGTTCCGATAAGGGCTGCATGCTTTAAAGTGATTAGCGCCTGGCACTGATTTTAATAGCCCAGCTAGTGGCTTCGTATCGGTGGCCAGGTGTTGCGTGGGGTGTTTACTGTTAACTGATAGTCACCTTACTTTCTTGCAGTTTATGACATCACGAAGCGGTCTTCCTTCTCCAACCTTCAAAAATGGATTGAGGAGGTACGCAGGTACACGGCCTCCAATGTGCTGATCATTCTAATAGGCAACAAATGCGATTTGGAGGAGCAGCGTGAGGTGGACTTTGAGGAGGCGCGCCAAATGTGTCAATATATACCTGAGATACTGTTCGTGATGGAGACCTCTGCCAAGGAGAACATGAATGTGGAGGATGCTTTTCGATGCTTGGCCACGGAGCTTAAGGTGGGTCTAATTAAAAGGTTCCTTTCAGGCTTTACTAAGCCTAAGCTAATACCTTTCGTATTGTTTTAACAGCGCCAACATGATGCCAACAATGTGGAGGAGGTGCCCGAGAACACCATCACACTGGGCCAGGGCAAGCCCCTGAAGAGCTGCAGCAGCTCCTGCAATCTCACCTAGACTTCCTTCCCTTCTTGCCCCCTTATTTTGCTTTTATTTTCGTTGTGATCAAATCGTTCTTGTGGCTATATATATTTTAGTATGCTAAAGTTTTTACCTAATCCTAGACCGTTCAAGGCGTACAGGCCTTTAATTTATACACTAACTTTTACACAACCATATGTATTTATTTTAGGCGATAGAAGAGTACAAAACAATCTCACACATCAGCGAATCATCGAGCCAACCGTGTCAATTACCAGGCAATGCTCAGAGAGGAGAAAGAATACGTCCAACTGCTGTATTTGTATTTCAAATGATGATACGCGAAATAAACACGTTTATTTTGTAATTTTATTGGAAGTATCGTTAGTTAATTAATAATTGGCTTAGCTCCTAGACACATTATCCATATACACGCACAATTTTCGTATCATTATCATTGAGGGGATCGTCGTCTTCGTTATTTTACACTAAATAAAATTGGCTTGGCAACAACTCTTCATCATCTTCGTAATCATCTCAAAACAATTTGGAAACGCTTAAAAATTTGTTTATATCAAAATTAGTTTACTTTTCTAGACAGGCTTAGCTATGTTGGTAATTGATTAGCTACTAGTCCGGCGTGGCGTGTCATTTGTTTTTGATGCGCTGCACGATCCACTCTAGCCCCTGGTACAGGCCCTCGCCCGTCAGCGCGCAGCACGCCTGGATGTGCCACTGATGCTTCTTGATCGAGGTGAGGTCCAGTTGTCGCGATATCTCCGCCGCCGACATCGATCCCTTGAGGTCCTGCTTGTTCGCGTACACCAGCAGGCTGGCCTTGCTCAAATCCTCGTGCTGCAGCATCCGGTAGAGCTCCTCCCGCGTCACTGCCAGCCGCTCCCTGTCCGTGGAGTCTATGACCATGATCACCAGTTCTGTGTTCGTGTAATAGGTGCTCCAGGCGGCGCGTAAACTCTGCTGGCCGCCGAGATCCCACACCAGGAAGTGGATGTTGCGCCAGACAACCTCCTCGACGTTGGAGCCGATCGTTGGGCTGGTGTGGACCACTTCATTCATGAGAAACTGATACAGGATTGTCGTTTTGCCCGCGTTGTCCAGTCCCACCATGACCAGCTTGTGCTCCTCGTTTCCAAACATCCGCCACAGTCGGGACAATAGCAGGCCCATCTTTCTTCCAAGATGTTTTCAATTGCTATTCAATTTTGGCGCTGCAGCTGCTGACGGCTCCCCTATTGTTGTTTTTGTATTTGTTGTTGTTGATTTTGTTTTCGTTTTCACTGATTTGATTGCGAGGCGATTGCCTCACACATACACGAGCAGGTTATCGGCTGGGCTGCCTGGCCTGCGTTTGTGTGCGTGCGAGGTGCGTACGCTGGTGTGTGTGTGGGAGTGAGTGAACGTGCGACTTTGTTGTTTTTTTTATTGTCGCTTCTACAGGGGGAAGGCCAAACGGTAAATTATTCACCTGCTTGAACAGACTTAGCATATGCAATCTCCTCGCACACACACACACGCACTTGTTACAGTTACTGCCTAATGTTGCTTTTGTTGTGATTGTGGGAATGGAACTTCCTGGTGGCCTTTTCCTAGGGCGATTTGGATAATGGGGTCGTCGCAACGACTGGCGCGGCTTCGTTTATGCGTCGCAGTGGACTAATAGCTGCCGTTATTGTTAATTTAATTAACACAGTTTAATTAAAAAAGTAAACAGTAAAAGTGATTAATTAACATCGCTGAATCGATAGGCCGAAAGGTTTCTGCTATCGATAAACTCGGTCCAGTGCTAGAAAGTGTATTGAAACGAGGGCTACCTTCTTATTTGGCTGGCTTTTATATTTAAAAAGAAAAAAACAAGGAAAATGACTAGTTTTTACGTAAATATATTACAATTCACTAACATCTAAGTCAAGTTAATTAAAAATCAATTATTTAAAACCTCTTTCTCTATTAGCTATGCAGTGTGACCAGCCTGGCTGCAAACAGCTGTTCTTTGCGTTTATTTTTGTTGTTAATTAGCTTCGCGCACCGGTGGCAATGAAAATATTTGCTTACCTAGTAATTTTGGCGGTCCTGGTAGGCTCTTTGGATGCCACGTCCTCCCCCACGACTGGCCAGGCAACCATCAGAGAGTGCCCCGGCCGGGGTGTGCCCCAGATCCGAGCAGAGGCGGCGGAGTACGAGATCTCGCTGCTTTTCTACTACGTGTCCTGGGGAAGTGAGGCACGGCAGGCGCGCCTGGTTTTCAATGGCCTGGCCCACTATTACCAGGAGTACGCCTTCTTCGGGGCGATCGATTGCTGGCACCTACTCTGCAATTGTAGCCGCACGCTGCTGCCCGCTCCCGGAGTCGTGGGCGCCGGCGGCTATCCGGACAAGTGGCCCACGATGGTGGTGCGCTACGGCCAGAAGCAGATGCTGCAGTACCAGGGCGTGTGGAGTTTCGAGGACCTCGCCAGCTTCATGAATTACCTAATCCAACCGATTGATCGGGCGCACAACAGCCATGAATTGGCGGCCATCAGGAAGCACTCGGATGCCGTGGTACTGGGTCTGTTGGAGTCGCCGGATCAAACGGAGTACAAGCGGTACCTGGGCGCTGCCATTCGCTGGCTGGAGCTCGATCCGGAGAGAAATATCCGCTTCACTGTGAATTTCGGCAGCAGTGCCAAAAAGATGCTGAAGGCTCCGGATACGGCACTGCCCCAGTTGGTGGTCATCGACAGCCGGAATGGGGTGCACACGTTTAACAGCTCGTTGACCGGCGAATGGAAGACACTGGACATCCTGCGCTGGGTGCGCCACACTCTTAAGAACATGTCGCTCTTCTCCAACGGCTACGGAACGCCCATGACCATTGCGATGAAGGCACGTCACGTACCCGTGCTGGCGATGGGCGTACGGATGAGTCAGATGCCGCTGGTCATGGGCGATGAGATGGTCGCGGCACAAAGGAAGCAGGCGGAGGGCTGTGAGAATTACTGGAACAAGGTAGAACAACAGGCGGAGGAATCCTACTCGCTGCTCCAAGTCCCAAACGAAATGTTTTGGGAAACTGAGCAGGGAGATCGCTGCTATCCCGTTTGGCGTCGAACCAGAGCCACGCTGGCCAACTATTATAGGATCAACAGGTATCTGACACACCTGTGGACACAGTACACCCACCAGAGCCACCTGAGCAGGCCGAGTGTGCCCCACCTGATGAACCTGCACTCCAGAAACCTCTGCTTGGCCCACGCGCACCACGGAACGCCGGCCATGAAGATTGGGATTGCCAAAATGGTCACCAAGTATGGCCACTTGATCTGGCAGCATTCGTCGGAACAGGCTTCCCATAATCGCTCGCTGGGCGTGGTGATCTTTGACTCGGTGAGGTACCGGGACTACCTGCAACAGCTGGGCATCCAGCAGCAGCATCAGCACATACAGGTCTTCATTGTGGACGCGGCGGAGGAGTCGCTGTACGTGATGCCGCAGCAACAGCAGCATCCCTCGTTCTCATATGTGGCCCTCAAGGACTTTATACGGCAGTTCTATGCCCGAACATTGCCAAGGATTCACAAGAATGCGATGCCATCTATGGATTCCGAATTCAGCCGCAGCTACAACAGGCAAATGCTGTTGCAGGCACTGCAGCTACCGAATGCCACCTATGTGGTCTTCATGTACCGTCCGGATTGCGCTTTATCCGCCGTATTATCGCAGGCCTTCCTGCAGGTTTCGGCCCTTCTCAGCAGCCCCGAGGTGCACTTCGTTCGCTTCGACAGCCAAAACAACGATCTACCCTGGGAACTGGCGATGCCGATCTCCCCCTCGCTGATTGTGTTCCCTCAAACGAAACCCACAGAGTCCGTGGTATTTCCCTCCGACGTAAGAATCGATGTCCAAAGTGTTTTTGCGTTTGTTATTGCCCAACTGGAGCCGGAGCAGCAGCTGCGGTCGGTGCTCACCAGCTGCCGGCGGCGGACACGGAATGTGCGTAGCTGCCTTGACTTTGCCCGCAACCTGGTCCTGCAGCACGTGAGCCAGTACCTCAAATACTGGGAGATCTACGAGCGGGAGCGAAACGCCATCCTCTCCCACCTGAAGGAGTTCAACCAGCTGCACATGGCCATCGAGAGCAGCATACGGTTATAGCGATATCCCAACGACTTGGCCCCCTCCTAGCTAGTACTTAGTGCTGATAATTATTCCAGGGTGAGCAGCGCAGCCTGTCCGCCCGCTCCTCAAATGTAGCCAGTAAGCCCAAAGTTGTCTCTTGTTAAGTTATTTAACACCCATAGCTGTAGCTATAAATAAATAATAAATAATGTAAATTCTTCGAATTTCTAAACAAAAAAATGTAAGCAAAGCTTAAACTATTGCTTGCCATTGTTCCAAAGAGTTGAGGATATAGTCATCGTGCTAATGGCATATTTATACCCTTGTATAATTTATTAATTAATTAATTAATTATTTATTATATTATATTTACAGTCAGAAGCTAGTTATGCCATGAAGGAGTCATTAAAAAATTAAATTTAGTATGCAGAAGCTCTCCGAATTGAATTTAATGCACTTTTGCCTTAGTTATACAATTTTTAAAACTTCGACTCGTTAAAAAATTAATCAAAATAAATGTATATATAGACTAAATATTGATTCAAAAATTTAAATATTTTAAATCTAGCATTTTATTAAATTTTAAAAATTTAAAAAGTAAAATTAAACTCTTTAGCTTTTGGCCTCTGATCCTCTGCAAGTGTATACAGTCTTCGACTCCCTGAAGTTAGCCCCTTTCTTGTCCGTTTTCATAAGTTTGTTTATTTAATTATGCGAAGCCGAGAACATTCTTTCCATTGGCATTGAAAGTCGAACATTTTTGCAGGCATAAGCTTTATTTCGTATCGAATCGAACTTGGATTGAATGGAATAAACAAAGGGATACATATTTTCAGAATATGAATGCACATAAATCGAATGTTTGCAACTGCTGGAATCAATTACATTTTTTACTTTACATTAAATAAAAGGCTGCACTCAAGGTAACTACCACTGGCTTTGGCCAATTTAAGTCTATTAAGAAGCTCCAAAGATGCAGCTCGACACTTCTTCAACTGTCCTTCATTCATGCGAGTTAGAATGTTGTGTTCATTTTCCAAATAGTATGGCAGCTGGCCGTTCTGGAGATGCTCCACCAAACGGCTCCACATCTCCACCAGGAGAGTGCCCAAGTCCCGCTGCCAGTCCACTTTCTCGAGCTGATGGAGCAGCACCGTCTTCAGCATGTAGCTGGAGAGGTGGGGCAGCTTCTGGGCATGAGCGTCCCTCAGTCCCTTCATCAGGCGCAGAATATTCTTCATATTGTCCGACTTCTTCATCATCTCCCGCTCCCAGTGGGGAGCAATGGCCATAAATGTGGTCGTCCTCTTGACCCTCTTCCGCATGGTCTGCGGAATGGCGAACCACGGCCACTCCTGACGCACCTTCTCAGTGACCGGCGGCACGGGCAAAGGCCATTGGGCTCCGGTAAATTCGAAAGCCGGCACCAGATCGAACTTGATGCTGCGGCTGGCACCTACGGCTTCAATGGTATGGGCGCACCCGTACCCTTCCAGGGTATAGCTCAACCTGTAAGTCTGCCGGCTAGAGCTGGTAAAGCTGCAGACCGGGTTAAAGACCTTGTGGAAGGCGTCGCGTAGCCAACTTTGGAGCTTCAGGCGATGAATGCGGCCGCAGGAGGCCACTATAAACGGAGCATTCAGAAAGATAAACGCTGACTGGTCACGTTCCGGGGTGATATTCAGTGGGAACTTTAGTTTCATGTGCATATCGAATTCATCGGGAGTGTTAAGCTTGACGCGATCCAAGTAGCTTCCTAAAGGGGAATGGTTTTATATGGAAAAATTAACATTTTAATTTTTTTTATTAAATAATTTAATCCTTTTTTACTAGTCTTTTTGGCAAGTTGTTAGAGTTTTTCTTATAAAAATTATTATACTGATCGTAGTAATAAATGATTGATAGATAATGTAACTTAAATGGAAATTGATAATTTATGGCTTGTAACAGATTAGATACTTCAACTTGACCGGCTATGATGAGTCAATCATTGAAGACTTGTAACTTGCTACCTAAAATTACATAATAAAAACTGTAATTACTTCAAAAAATGATGTTTACACCTCAACTCTTAAAACAACAAAATAATACTTTTGTTTAATTATTTTAGCACTCACAATATTTTCCTTTAATTTTAGTTTTATACTTATGTACATTAAAATTAAAATATTGCTATATTTTCATAACTTACCGCCCAAGCTGAGCCCGTTAAAAACTTCACGGAAAGTGTTATCCACTTTTTTGAGTTCCTCAATCACAAAATTCTGTATTTCCACAGCATCGTTTGTATAAACAGCGCGATCTTCATCAGAAATTAGCAATTTCTTCAAAACCTCTTGCAAATTTCCAGCGAAGCTCATGGTAAGTCGGAAATAAAATTGGCTTTTTCTCACTACAAGATTTGGTGGCCAATAAATTGCTTTTTGCTGTGCTTCCCCTTTATATGGCCATTAAATTCACCACACAGTCTATCGATCGTTGATCGTTATCGATCGTTTAGCTTTTCTAATATGTTTTACCACGTGTTGAAATTTATTTTTAAAATTAAAAAGTAGCAGCAGGTTTGAACCACTTGCTAAAATGAAGGATTGGCATGAAGGCCAAATAAATACATCAATATTTCTGCATTTTGCCTTTTTATAACCGATTTGTTATCATCTGCAGTGGCTAGGTACCGTTTACCAACACTGGCCTAAAATGTCTCGAAATTCGGAAAAAATAAATCTTATTGATGAGAGGACTTACAAAAAAATCCAGGAAAAGGATAATGGACCCAAGATAACGCCGCGGAGCTCCAAGTACAAAAACCAGCACAGAAAAGCGGAGCAGCAGCCGACGCTCCTGGACTTTGTGGTCAAGCCGCGACAGACGCAGAGGCAAATCAAGGCCAGGAAGCTTAGGAAGCCACATTTAACCATAACAAGGTGTTCCTATGTGGCACCCAAAGCCAAGGGCAAGACGCGACTGGTGCCCAAGAAGAAGGTGACCAGGCTAAAGAAGTCCATACGCAGGTTTCGCACCTTAAAAAACACTGATGGGGAAACTGAAGAGATCCGCCAGGAAGATCACTCCGTGGAGTCCCCCTCTGTGGAGGTACAATTGCAGAAGATGTCCCTTGATGAAGACACAAAGGAAGATTCAAGGGAGACAAAGGAAGTGCATTCCATACATTCCCGCCGCTTCAGAAGGTTTGTTTTATCGGAATCTCAATCCAATCATCTAATCTTTCTATTCCCTCGTAGCTATTGCGATAATTGCACCCGCCCTCGCCTCAAACAGCTGGCCATCCAGTTGCTCAAGGATCTGGATCGCTTCCAGAAACGTGCCTTTGCCAAAAACGAGATCAAGGCGCGAGCTCATTCACGAATAGTTATAGGAATCCGCGAGGCCTTGGCCAGGTTGAGGATACGCAAAGTGAGACTGCTGCTTATGGCCACCGATTGCGAGATCTGTCCCGGTGAAAGTGGCCTGGACGAGACGATAGAGGGTTTAAAAGCCCTTTGCCAGCAGCAGAAGGTGCCCTACTGTTTCCCTCTGGCCAGACGAGAGCTATCCTATGCTCTCCAGAAGCGGGCACAGATCTCCTGCGTGGCTGTTCTCGATTACGATGGAGCCCAAGAAGCGTACAGTGATCTTCTGGGGGAACTAGAGGCTGCCCGCGAAGAATATAAACGCCTGACTGCTGTTTCGTGATAATATTTTTATTCGGTGCCCAAAAGACAAAAATAAAAGTGCCAGGAGGTGCCAAAGAAAACATCTAAGAAGCCTTGTCAAGCTGCTCTTGCCTTTAGCCAGTTGGCGTAAGCATGGTGGTGGTCACCAGGTCATGCAGAGTGGAGCTGCCATTATACATATCAGTGGCAGCGCCCACAAGACCGGCTGTATCATTCAGAGAGCTGAATGTCTGTATGGCCTCCTTGGCCTGCTGGGCGGCCAAATTGAATTGAATCAAGATGATCAGGTAGCTGGTGATGCCACCACTTACGCCATACAAGGTCTCCATGTCCAAGGTGAAGAAGCCGCAGGCGGAGAAGTCCACCGAGTGGTTGAGCAGCTTCAGCGAGAGGTGATTCACAATTTCGTATAGCAGATTGTCATCGGCCACCACACCGCATTTGTGTAGACTGATTCCCGTACGCTTGGAGGCCAGCGAGGTCTTCCAGCTCAGGTAGATGAGGTACACACACTTTCCGGATGTGTAACTCAAGGCAATGACCGTGATTAGGGGATTCTTGGCGGAGCGGAACAGCGAGGGAATGGACTGAAATTGAGTGGCGCAGTAGAGGAAATACAGCTGAGCCGTGAATATAAGGAACCCATAGGCCATTAGGGACAAAATGGGATAGCTCCACAGCTCGTTCATGGCCTTGCCAATCTCACAGATCTCGTCGTGCACCTGGCACAGGTTATTTAGCTTCTCCTCCACCTTGGCGGCATTTCCCAGCTCGCTTTCGTGCACCATGTTCGAGGCCATGGGATTCCGGTTGCCAGCTTTGTCCGAGGCTGGGTCGATGGGTTCGCCAAAGGAGTTCATCGAGTGGGCCACCGGCGCCACCTTGTTCTTGCCCGAACCGGACATGGAACTACCCTTGCCTATGGAACCCATATCCAATCCTCCCAGCTCCTTGTACAGATACTCCAGATTGCTGTCATATTGGGGCGGCTGTGAGCTGTCCAACGGAGGAGCCGCCGCTTCCTGATCACCTCGCAGCCAGAGCTTAAACTTCTCGTGCGTGGCCACCAGCTCCTCTAGCGTGGCATTGATGGCCTCAAAGCGCTCTTTCAAAGCATATAGCGAGACGGCAAACCAGATCTTATCCAGGGTGTTGATGAACGTGGGTATGGCGGAGACCAGCCACAGCACCGACATCCATTGGGTGTAGTCCACCAGCTTGATATAGGTGGCCAGCAAAATGGAGAGCTCAAAGATGATCGTCATGGCCAGCATGATACGGATGCGACGTCCAATGGTGCTGTTGTCCAGCACACACTTTTCCTGGTAGAGGCGTTCGTCCACCTGGCGTATGCGCTCGTAGAGCTCGCCAATCCTGCCCTGGTTCCTCAAAGCGGTCAGCTGGTCGGTGCCCATCATGATGAGGCCAATGTAGGTGAGAAACAGGCCAATCACGAAGGTCAAGGTGCCTGTGGGGAAATGTTAAACAAATAATGAAGGTATAATCCCATTTTCATACTCCACTGACTTTGCGAGGCCTTCAGCGTGCGGTCCTCCTCCCCAAAGGAGTAGATGAGGACGTTGTAGAGCAGTACATACACCACCAGAGTGGCCAGCATGTAGATCATGCCATTGCGCGACTTTTCCAGCACATTCCTCGAGCGAAACTTGTCCAGATCCTGGGGCAGAATCCCTACTATTTTAGAGATGAAGAAGAGCTGCTGGAACTGCTCTAGGAGAGGTTGCACAGCTGCCTCTGATGACTGTTCCCGCGCCATGGATGTTAACCGTTGGTAAGCTTAACTTGGAATGACCAACTGAGAAACACTTCACTATAACCTGCACCTTGCACTTAGCCTGATTAATTTGGGCCCCCCACCAGGAATCAATACTATCAACATAACCCATCTACTGCGAAGTGGTGTCCTAGTGCTTTTTATTAAATAGGAAATTTGTTTGGGGGTTAATTATTACATTAGACGTTTTGTTTGCTTATACTTTGTAATTTTTAGAGCCAAATTTTACACGGCCTGTTTTTATTTACTATGCCAATAAAATTTTAAAAAGAGAAAAACAGCCAACGGACCTGAAACCCTTCTAGGTCTTCCCGCTTTAGTTTCTCTTGCGGCGTTCATTCTGTTTTCGCTCCTCCTGCAATTAGATTAATGACAATTAGTAAATTGGACTAGATCCGAAAGGCAAAAGGTCATAACTATAGTTTCACAAAAACAAGCGGAAAACTTTGCAAGACATTTATCATTCGGTTCGTTCGGATATAAATATACTTCCCCAAAAAGAGGTTCAAGAAAAACTGCAGAGTTCCCTATAGCCTGCCTTTGTGAAAGTATACTTATTGCCTTGGCTGCACGAAAAATACCGTTTGAGAAGAAAATTTTGAATTTTCGAATATCTTATTTGCAAAGTGTTCAGCGACCCCTGTTTGGAGATTATATCTGATAGCGAGTCATGGCACGAACCGCCTTAAACCATGAAGGTCTTGAGCTGTGTGAGGCGGCTATAGAGGCTAATCGATGGATGGATGGATGGATGGTTGACCTACCTTCTGCGTCAAAATAATCAGCAAACGGCGGAACATGCTGAGCACATCGAAGAACAGATCCAGGGCGTGCTGGACCACATCTCGGTTGCCATTGCGGCACTTCACCACTATGTTCTGGGTGTCATAGACGATGAAGGCAGCCATCACGAACACGCCCACGTACAGTTGAGTCTAGGAATTAAACAAAATCGCAATGATTAGATTATTTTTGAAGGTATACAATTAATAATACAGTAAGGGCTCCATTAGCTGGAACAGGTATATCTATAAATTACAGATTAAAAGCAAATAAAAATACGGAAAACCTTAAACCTCTATGTTTATAAAGAAAATGAAAGACGTAAATATTCATACATCATTACCTTTTCGACTGATTTTTAAAGTTATATATCAATAAATCGATATCCTCTCTTCTCTATATCGAAATATTGTTCATAAATTTTACCAGAAGCTATATCAAAAGGTTTTACTGTACTGCAAACTACTTCCAAAGATAAGACAAATAAACGACCTTGACTTATGCATAGATAATCATATTTGTTTATGTATGATTGTATATATTTATATTAAGGGTACCCCTTCCATCAGTTTCTAAAGTTTCGCCACTCACCACTTGTACGAAGTACGACTTGAACATCATGTTGAAGAGACTCAGCAGGGCCATGGTGTTGATGACACTGACCAGCATTCCGCCCAGGTAAAGATACTTGCCCTGCTCCGCCAGCAGAGCGGCCAAGGAGAGCGTGACAAAGGTGGCGAAGGTACCAGTAAGAGCCGAGAGGATGATGGCCGGATTGATGCTGCAAATGTAGCCAAGGAGCGGTCCAAGAGTCTGGCCGGAGCAGAAACCAAAGGCATATAGCATGCTTAGACGCGTGACATAGTTCTTGCCGTCATCCTTGTAGAAGTGCAGGCCCAGGACAAGGACTAGAGTGGCCACAGCCGCCAGGACGCCAAGATCAAGGAAACCACGCATCTGGAGCAGAGCGCCCACTGCGGTAGCGGCGGCAGTGCTGCCCAAGACCATGTACACCTTGGACAGGTGCTCGCGCACGTAGGGCTCACTGGGTGGAAATAGGAGAAGGAAGAGGGGAAGCAGTCATTAGTTTCAAGGACCATCGATCCACAGGCGACCAACTGTTGATGTGGTCCGATGGCAAAACAACACGTCATGTAATATGACGCATTTGGACCGCCGGACTCCGACCTGGACTGGGAATACTTACTAACGGTCGCCTAATCCGTTTACAAATGTCTGGAATCGTTCGTTGAGGTTGCTCATAGTTTCTTCCATTTTGGGTCTTTGGTGTTTTACACAATTGACGACTCTATATCGGTTTGGATTCCGGGTGACGATCAAACGGAGGAGTGAAGTGAACTGGAGCTGTTTAGCTGAAGCTTCTAACTGACTTGTTTACTCTCCCAGCGCCTGCTTATTTTCGTTTCTGTGTATTTCACAAAATTTTCTTCGCCTTTATCAGAGTTTAGTGTTGGGTAGCGTCGCGATGGGTAATATGAAGACGGGTAGTGCTGCTCCCTTGGCTTTTTTCTGTTATAGCTTGATTAGTTTTGTTTAATATAGAAAATATTTATATTTTTAATATAATTATTACTTTGAAAATTTAGAAAATAATTAATTATGTTAGTATCACAGAAAAGAAAGCAAATTTAATTAAGTATTACAGAAAAGAAAGCAAATTTAATTAAAACTAGATATTTTAGTGGTCAACACCGGTTATAAGCCATTGTTTTGGCTTTTCTCACCTGTTCAGTGCTGGCTAATGCTTGGAACATTCCAGATGTTTACAGAAACGCAATGACGTGTGCTTACTTTGCGCGCACTTCCTAATTCGTTTTGAAAAGTAACGAGTTTTAAAAGGTCTAAGAATATTGATTTTTATTTAGGAGCCTTTGGCACCATTTAACCAAGTCAGACATAATTTTCTCAAAAAAACATACTGCAGAGTTATGACTTGTTTGGAATGCAAACTCTTGTAAGTTTACAAAACTAAATATAAAACATTACCTGTTCTGGCATGGACTTAACAGACTGTTTTACGTTTGCATAATTTCATTGGCAGTTTCGTTTCATCAAGATGACAAATCACAGTTTAAATTGTACAAGACATCGTTATACAAAAACAACCTAGTCTCGAGTTACAGGTACTTTCGAGTAATCGTAATTAGGGGGTTAGTGCGGCATGATCTTAGTCTGAGTATCGTTTACAAAGTGTATGTACAAATAAAAAGTAAAGCTAAATTTGTAAGAAACGTAAAATGTAGATGATACAATAGGAGGTGCTGCTAGGTTGCGTAAAATGAGCCGCGTTTACTTTATCTTCGAGAACCTATGTTAGGAACTACATAAAATTCGAGCGTTAGTAGATTACGCTACGCTAAATGCGGTTAAGACTTGTTTATAGAGTATAATTTAGTCTAGAAATCATGGGCTTGAAGTCGGATAACTCACACTCACACTCGACTTATTTCTATATAAACATTTTTCGGCCAAGTTTTCCCACATTTTTAAATGCTGCACTCACTCTCCGACACAGGCACACCACAAACAAGTATATGATCGATCGACTTAAGTATAGTTTATGGTAATAAATAAATAAAATAAATATGAGGAGTGTTTACAACAAAAGAACCTCGTAATCTCAATGGAAGTACATTAGGGCTAACGATTTTTGTTAATATAACAATTTCAATATCGAGATTGCACAGCGCAATCGCTTCTTGTTGCGTTTTTACATACAATTTTGTTGTTGTACAATTATATATAAATTCGTTAACTAATAATATTAGGTCTTTGGTTTTATAATAAGAGTACAAGAGAGAGAGAGAGACACACACAATGCAAGAAAGTTTTGGTAAAGGTTACTTTTCTTTTTTCATTTTTTGAACAATTCTTTTTTCATACGTTTATGTTTTTATTAAATAAACCGAAATATTAAGAGTACAATAATATTGAATTTCTGCTGCGAAGATGGCGGTGCAGGATTGCTAGTTGTTCGTAGTTTGATGATCCAGTGCTCATCAGTGTCCAAAGAGTCCCACGCTGACTGCCCTATCGATCCTCCTCCGATGCTCCATCCGCCTCTGCTGCTGCTGCTGTGGCTGCTACTGCTACGGCTGAGATGAGAGACCAGAATGATGCGGAGACAGTCCGTCCGTCGTTGGTGAAGACTTGTCAGCATTTCGGCTTACTTTAGTATGTCTAGAGGGAACTATTTATGCTGTATGCCATATGTTCATATCCTACGTATTGGTAATGTTAGATACAAATCGAAAATCTTTTAATTGTGGCGGCCAGCTTGTCCTCCCACCAAGCTGTGGCTGCTTGTTGTTTGTTAATATAGTGTGTTTGTGTTTAGTATATGTATCTGTGTGGTGTATCTTTACTCTCGTATCCATTGCCACAGGCGGTGCTGTTGCTGCTCCTCCTCCGCCTTCGCTTCGAACATCTCCGGCAGTCAATGCCTGGAGCGATGCTCCTCACGCCTGTCACGGTCGCGTTCACGCTCGCGGTCACGGTCCCGATCGCGGTCACGCCGTTCCCGGTCCGAGGAGCGATACCGCTCGCGGTCCTCGTAGTAGCGCTTCGAAGAAGGTGCCTCTGCAGCCTCGGCCACTACGGGCTCCGGTGATTTTCGGGGACGTGCCGAGCGGCTGTTGGGTGGTTGGTTTAATATGGAATTAATTATAATAATTACTATTACTTTAAGTAATCTCACCTATCATCCCTGTAGTGATCTGGGGCCTGACGTTCCCGTTCTCTGCTGCGAGACCGCTCACGATAGCTGGGGAAAAAACAAGGAAAATACATAAGTACACTTATTTTTATATCCTTGCAGTGATTTATAAGATTAGTCAGAAGTTTAAAAAGCAGTAAAGGAATCATTTCCGACCCTATAAAGCATATATATTCTTGATCAGCATCAACAGCTGAGTCGATCTAGCTTTGTACAAAGGAAAAATAAATAAAAAAATTTAACCATTTTTTTTTAATTTTTATAAGGGGCATCGTTAAAATTCTCTAAAATTGACAAAAATTTTAATTTCTTAAAATTTAAAATTTAGTATGCTTATTTTTTAACGTAGTAAAAAAATGTATAGAAAAGCTTTCCGAATTGAATTTAATTAGTTACCTTCCTTTCTTGTATTAGGATTTTCTTATCTTGTCTTACTTACCCAGCATCCCTCTCACGCTCCCTATCACGATCGCGTTCGCGCTCCCGTGAACGCTCGCGATATCTGGACGTGGAGCGCTCGCGTCGCTGACGACTGCGGTGGGATCGTTCCCTGGAACGCGACCTCTCGCGCCGATTATAGCTCTTGGCCTCGATTCCGTGTAGCGTGTCCTGCAGCGAGCTGATCAGGATTTTGCAGCGCTCATCGTGCGCCACCTTGGACTGTTTGATCAGGGAAATTGCCGTGACCAGTGTCTCGATGGCGCTCGAATATTCACCGGCTGCGGCATCGGAAACAGCTCTGAAAAGTCAAAGAATGCGTATAAGTAAATGCGCATAACTAATGAAGAACCAAAGCGTAAGCAAACGCCCTATACAGACAATATGACGTAAGAGTTGAAGTGAAATCGTTGAAAGAGTAAGTATAAGTAACCAAAATAAAATAAAAATAATACATTTACGGGAAATTCAATAGTTTCCCGCTTACCTGGCAATCGCTGAACTGCTGACTGTTCGATTTCTGCTCATCACCTCCTCAAACTCTACTTCCGTGAGCTGGGGACCCATTTGGGGATCTGGGAAGGGACCCGGTGGCTTACCCTGCTGCGGCGGCCACGGACCGCGTGGTCCGTGCTGCGCAAACTGAGGCGGCGGTCCGTGCTGCGGTGGCATATTCATGCCCTGTTGCGGGGGCATATTCATGCCAGGCTGCGGACCAGGGGCCCCGTGCGGTGGACCACCCATGCCCGGATGTTGAGCGGGACCGCCGGGCTGATTGAAGAATGCCGGATTTACGTGGGGAGCGGGTGCGCCGTGCGGTCCACCCGGACCTGGCGCCGGCGGTAGGCCACGCGGCGGTCCCTGAGGCGGGAAGCCGCCGTGCATGGGCGGACGACGCCAATCGGGACCCGGTGGACCTCTTACCGGCATGCCCATGGGTCCTCCCTGGAACTGGAAGCAAAAGATCGGGATTAGTGACACGGTCTGTGATGGTGATGACTAGGGCTGAGGAATGAGAAGGTGCTGCATGGGTTGCATGGGGCTGAGCTGATCTGTGACATGGCATTATTTTAAATGTTCTGAATACACATCGCTTAAGACTGAGTTAACTAAGGTTAACTTAAGTTCCGGTGGTTAGTCTTCTTTTATATTTATCGCCTCCGGCTTCGTTAGTATATACATATAGAGTATATCGATTATATAAGTGGACTCTGTGCTTTTTTTTTGGGGGTTTGTTACCATTGGTCGCTGCTGCGGCGGTCCGTTCGGTGGACCTGGCCGTGGTCCGCCTGGCCTTTGCTGACCCGGCCATTGGCCCTGCGCTGAGGGATACCGTGGTGGCGGCTGTTGGTTGCCCATGAGCCCGCCTTGCGGATGCATCGGCGGCTATATATAATACGAATTACGTTTATGTTGTAGTAGAAGTAGTTGGTTGGTTGGTTGGTTGTTGTGGGGAAGAAGTGTGCGTAAGCGTTGTCAAAGACATGGAATAGAACATAAATATATGAAGCGTAATACAAAAACATTTTATATAAACAACATTGGGAGTAAT
Source organism: Drosophila ohnishii (assembly GCA_018905755.1). Lineage (NCBI taxonomy): Eukaryota > Metazoa > Arthropoda > Insecta > Diptera > Drosophilidae > Drosophila > Drosophila ohnishii. The sequence continues at coordinate 9,138 of JAEIII010038759.1, read as the reverse complement.
TACATCACAATTGCACTTGCATTAGCATAAACAATATACACAGGTATAATTTACAGCGAGTCCTTCTGACTCTTGATTTTAATCCCTTACAGTTTTTCAATTTCTTTGAGATCTACAGCTTAGCAAGTTTAGAAAATAAAGAGAATACAGAATGTCTTAGACTGAGAGGAGTGTTACAAACAAAATTGCTCTGAAGTTTTACTCGTAATTAAACCAAAACAACACATTACGTATAGTACTTAAAATCATAAACAAAACTACAACCTTAGCCACTTGGTTTGTGCGATGGCTCTCGACCAGAGCTTGTAAACAGACAGTTGACAGCTTTCTCTTTCATTTTCTAAGCTTATTCAAATTCACATCTGTAGAGAAAAACAGTCAAAGTCTTTTGCGAGCTCTTTTTACATCCGAACAAGATCCACAGCTTGGCTGCAAACTTATCTAAACTTATGATGAAAGTTACTCGAGTAACGGGCGGATATTTGCTAGTGAAGAGCACTTTCGCATAAACTTCATATCTAAGTCGTAAGAGCTACGTGTTCTAAAGTTACTTAAGGCCAGATCGAATACATAACCTGGGCCTGTACAAAATCAATATATATCATCAAAATTTTGCATTCAGAACAATTTTAATGGAAATAAAAAAGAAAGATAATAAAATGGAAGATAATATGAGGAAGAAGAACCAAAGAGACTGGGGGAGGGGACTGGGGAGCGGGACAAATACTATCAAATGAGACTTAGGGGGTCGGGATGCGAGGACTAATAGCATTTCAACACACCTGCATACGCGGAGGTCCCGAGTTTGGTCCGCCCACCTGGGGCACCTGCGACATGTGCTGCGGCCGGTACTGTCCCCCCGGCTGCATAATGCTGTTCATGCCGCGCGGCGGATGACCCGGAGGCCCACCACCTTGCGGTCCGCCCGGATGCGATGGCATCGGACCACTGCCCATGTTGGGCAACGACGGACCCCTCGGCGGACCGTTCTGCTGCTGAGGTGGTGGCACTGGACGCGTCTTCTGCAGACTCTCGAACTGGGTGAGCGCCTGCTTGCTGGGATACGTCACCACCGGCGCCTGGCCGTGCATCTCCTTCTTGGGCAGCTGATCCAGAGTGGCTCGCAGGCTCGATTCCGAGCCCAGCGAAATGACGCTGAAGCCCTTCGACTGCCCGTTGGCCCGATTCTCGAAAAACTTCACTTCCTGCAAATCGCCGACGCCGATGTCGCGGAGCGCATTTGCAATATCCTGGTCGGTTGTCCACCAGGTGAGATTTCCCACGTAGAGCTGGTAGCGGCGGTTCATGGTCGGAGTGAGGCTACCACCGCCCTGGTGGTAAACTCCATTGGGACCGCCAGCGCCGCTTGAAGCCGATTCCCCGGAGCCGGGTCCGGCGGCTCCGTCCGCTGAGGGTGTGCCGCCACCGCCGCCACCCGAGGCGGCTGCCTCTGTGGGGCCGCCAATGTCATCATACAAATCAACGCCATCGCCGCCAAACTCGTCCTGTGCATAATAAAGGGATGGAATAAATGAAGCATCAAGCAAGCGCTTCATTCAGCGTAGGGCAAGGTGGATCGACTGGCAGCCTTGGGAGTTTTGGAATATCAGGACGTACTTTTCGAGCTCAAACTCCAAATCCTTAGATCACCGCATTTCACCCCTACTTTTTTTTTCGCCGCCGCACTTATCGACCCACCCTACTGTATACATACACACGCGCAAGGCGGCGCGACTTTTCGCTTCGCGACTCTAGCAACTCGCTTACCTGAGCCTGCCCGGCAAAGTCCTTGTCCAGGTCCTCGGCGTACAAGTCCAAGACCACGTCGGCCATCCTGAGCCGGGAAAACTCCTCTCTCTTGGCGTAAATACTATTTTCCACTTTTGCACGCTCCTACAAACACACACACAGGCACACGGGACTGTCCGTCTCTGTCGCACTCGCACACGCGCCTCGTACAGTTGCCTGAGCCGGAGCCGGAATCGAAACCGGCGGCGCGCTGCTCTCACACTTTACCACGGATCAGCCTTAAAGCAATTAACTAGTCACTGGCCGTTGCTCGCTGTCGTCCGTATGTACATTCACAATTATTTACATTCTTCGCGTGCTCTTGTCCGAAAAATTGCAAAGTTTTCAAAATGGCGGAGCGGTGTGGAACAGTGTGACCAGATGAAAAATTGTATTCCCTAAAAAATCTCAAAAACCCAGAAAATGTCTTCTTCTGGGCACACTAAACGCTTAGCGCCTGCTAAAAAATCTATTTCCGCTTTCGCGGCTTCCGGGCACACTTGAACGTGGGGAAAAATTCAAAAATTTCCGTTAAACGAGTTAACAATTAGGTCATAATTAATTCATAATTAATTTGAAACTACAAAATTGATCCTAAATTTATTTGTTTCTATTTTATTGTTTTTCGTACCTCCGTTATTTACTTTGTCTAATATAAATAAATTATTTACTAAGCCCTGTAAAACGGCTTTGGCTGAAGATCGCAGTACGTAATTCCCGGTCCCAGGCAGGACGCAAAGCCCATCATATACGGCAAAGTGCTCTGCTCGTAAACGCCAGTAAAGAGATGCGACCAAGGTCCTGTAAAGGGAAGAAATAATTAGATTTAAATTACATTTAACATTTGATAATTAAACCAAACCAACCGTGGGCATAGACTGCCACGTCGCCACCTCCATGAGTCTCCTCGGTCATGGGCACGCCGTGCGGATAGAGGGCATCCCGATCCGTAAAATCCAGTGTCCGGAGATCTACGCGTTCCACCTCCCCATCCGTAGACTTGTAGAACCTCTCGTAGTCCGGGCCATTGGCATAGGAAATGGCGGTGTAGGGCAACTGGTCAACGTTGCTCAGCTCCGAGTTGAGCCCCACAATGCTGTTGTTCACATCCGGATAGCCGCTGATGGTGACCGTGTGCCCGTGATCCGCACTGACCACGATCAGCGTGTCCCAGGGATTCGTCAGCTGGCGGGCCTTGCGGACTGCCTCCGAAAACTGGACAGTCTCATCCAAAGCCTTCTTCGCCTTGGTCTCATGGTGGGCATGGTCGATGCGTCCACCCTCCACGAACAGAAAGTAGCCGTTGGTGTCGCGGGAGAGCACCTTAATAGCGGTTGAGGTCATCTCCGCCAAGGTGGGCGTGTCCACGCTGTCGTCCAGGTGATAGGCCAGGTGGGAGGAGTTGAAGAGACCCAGCAGGAAGTCCGTGGCCTGCGGATCTGTGTTCAGGAGATCGGTGCGATTGAACAGGACTTGAACATTGCCGGGCTTGCTCTGCTGCCACTCCTCGATGAGGTTCCTCCCGTCCAGCCTCTGGCCCGTGTTGCCGTACACATCCGTGGTGGAGTTGGGCAGAAACTTGATGGTGCCGCCACCCATCACCACCCGCAGTCGTTTGCCCACCCCGCCGTCAATCAGTTGCTGGGCAATGTCTGGACAATTGCCCGGATTCTGGCCCAGGTTGGTCACGTCATAGTCGCTCTCAAAGTCGCGGTTTGAGGTGTGGGCATAAACGCCAGCCGGACTGGCATGGGTCACCCGTGTGGTGGTCACCAAGCCGGCGGATTTGCCACCCTTGAGCGCCCATTCGGCTATGGAGGAGAGGCGATTCTGGGGCTTTCGAGCGGCGGGACAGTCGTTCAACTCTACGTCGGCTGTAACTCCAATGGTCAGGTAATTGGCCTTGATCCCGGACAGGTAGGCAGAGGCCGTGCAGGCAGAGTCGGCCACCTGTTTGTTGACGCAGTACGTCTAGAAGGGAGAGGGAGGCAGATTAAGGCGGTAGTTTTCACACATTTTTTGTTTGATAATTTTCCTAAATTAATTAGCAATTAATTAGGTTAACACATGATTTCGTAGATTCTTTAGAGATGCTCGTGTGGAAGAGGGATTTGAGCCTACCTTGGAAAGCCCCACATAGTTGAACTTCTCAAACTCCAGCTGGTTCCGTTCACCCACCACTCCTCGAAGTTGTCCATCGAAGATGCGTCCTGCGGTAACCGTAGGCACGGACATTCCATCGCCCAGGAAGAATATCACATTCTTGGCCCGATATTGATTCGGTGGCGTCGATAGCTTCTCGTAAAGTGTGCGCTGGGCATCGTGGAACCAAAACTCTTTGCTTTTCAGCTCCGCCGTGGAACGCAGATCCCAGGAACGCTCTGAAAGTTGAGATGAATCTTAATTAAAAGGGGTTTCCTAACCGAAATTTTGAGATTAACAAAATTAAATGCTTCGAAGTCGGAAGTTGCCTTTAAATTTAAGCCTCTTTACTGTTAAAGCTGAATATGCTAATGAGTTCAAGTACAAACTGAAAGAATTTTAAAATTCTGTTCACATCTGTTTCGGTTTTTTACGAAATACCTGAGCACAACAGCTTTGTTTTGAACTCCGCTTTCGAATCAATTGTTTAAAAGTGAAATTGTATTCGGGAAAGAAATTAATTGTCTAATGGAAAGTGAAAACAATTTGGAATAATAATAATAATATTACTTCATCAAGTTAAATGTGTTGAGGTTTATAAACAAATCCTTGATTCTAATTGTAACATATTGGACATTTTTTTTTGTAGATTTATTATTCTATTGTTTCTAATAAAACTCTTTTTATCTCCCTAATATCTTTCCCTCTGTCAAGTTTGGTTTTCAACAGCACTGTTGCCGGAGCGTGGTGTCAATTATTTAATTTAATTTATTTCTCTGACGCCTTCTATATTCAGTTTAGCACTTGATTAATCAATTCTGCATATGTTTCGTGTTTGCTTTCGGCCGCGCACTCTCACTCTTGGGGCCCGATCTTTTGGTGATAATGATGATAATGTCGTCACGCACCTGGCCCATATCTGTACTGACAGGTACACGCCGTGAGCTGGAGGGCAAGTGGCAGCCAGAACCGGAGAGCACTCATTGTCGTACGGAATTTCGATCGAGTCAACTTTCAGCGTTACCAACCGTTACCAGGTCTACGGACCGACTAAGCCGCATTTCGGCCGGAGATGCTTATTTATAAGCCAACGGAAATGCCAGACAAATTACCAAAGCGCTCCTAAGGCTATAAATTAGGGCCCGCCCCTGCATTAGAAAGCTTCTAAACTGAACTTTTCGGCTGCCCTTATTTAAATTTTAGATTACCCGTTCGTTCCGTTCTCAAATCAGGTTTGTGTTGCATCCATAATTTGCATAAAGGTGGCAGATCATGTAATTAGTAAAAAATATGTCTCCAAACTTAATTTGTCTCATTTAAAATGTGCATCGAAATGATTGTAGAAATGGGTTCATTAACCCCTAAAAAGATTCTAACACCGGATACTGGTTGCATTTTGTGTAGCTTTTTATATATTGTTTATCAACTTGAACGAAGTCTGATGCTTTTGTTTTTAACAAAAAAACAAACAGGTTGCACTTAATTTGTCTACCAGTTCTAAGGCTCTGGAATTTACTGGTTTTTGTAAGTACACGATACAGTTAAGTAATTGCATTTTGGGCTGTACATTTTTATTTAATTTATTGTTTGCGTTTTTTGATAAACAATATGTTAAATCATACCTTTATATAGGAAAGTTTATACGCACTTGATTTCTTATTTAACTAGTTGATAAGCAATTTATGAGGTACAATAAAATAAAAAATAAAAGCAAGAGAGCTCTTGAGACTATAAATATTTTATTAAATTATAAATAAATCTATTTTTAAACGTAAACTCTGTTTGGAAGGTTATATTTTGCAATTAAATCATTTTAAAAACATTTAGAATTCACCAGAAAAACAGTACGCTAAGATTCTTTGACTTAAAGTTACAAAGATTAATTATTTTATTATTATTGTTATTAATTTATTATTATTACAGTTGTTTAAGACTATTTAAAAACACGCGCCATGCTTTATAGCGACCAGCAATGCCAGACCATAAGAAAAAAAATCTGGATTTTTTAGTGGGAAATTTCAACTATTTTAGATTTACATCTGACGGCCACACTGCACCTTATAAAAGACAAAAATTGCAATTTGGCACTGTTTTATCGGCTTTAATTATCAAATTTCTACGTTTAAATTGCGGAAATGTGTTAGTCGATGGGCAACTGACCAAGGTCACCGAACAGACAAAAGCAGGAGGCCACAAGGCTTGTGGGTGGCAGCAAACAAAGGGGCGAGCCAACCGAATAAAGCAAACATCTCGCGCACACACACACACACCGTCAAACATCTCGACAAACAAACAGAGAACCTGGCTGAGACGCAGAAAGTGATATAAGTTGAAAGGCCAAGCAAATAATTCGATTGCCAGTCCAGGAACGCGAGCGTGAACGCTGCTCGTTGCGCCAGGGAATAACCGAAGGTCAGCAAGGTGTCTGCCTACGAAAGCATGGACTTGCAGCATATGGAGAATGGCCTCAGTGGCGGGGGCGGAGGAGGCGGAGGTGGAGGCGGTGGGCTCAGTGAAATAGACTTCCAAAGGCTGGCACAAATCATAGCCACCAGCATCCAGAAGGTGCAGCAGAATGGTGAGTTTCCTGTAAAGCTGTTTCTTTTACAACTTTCCCCAATGACTAATCCCCATTTGGCCAATAGTTTCCACCATGCAGCGCATGGTAAATCAACTGAACACGCCCCAGGATTCCCCGGAACTAAAGAAGCAACTGTAAGTTAGATTTAATTACGATATTTTCTTAAAATATTCAAACAAAATCTATTATGAGAACATTTCAATTTGCCAACCTGAAAGGTTTATAATTTACAAAATGTATTCGAACGTAAAACTACAACTTTTCTGTGTGATTCATCCTTCAAAACCTATACTGTATTTTGTAAACATTTCTCTCTATTTTCTCTCCCTTGAACAGCCATCAAATAATGACCTACACCAACCAGCTGGTGACCGACACAAACAATCAAATCAACGAGGTGGACAAGTGCAAGGAGCGCCACCTGAAGATCCAACGGGACCGACTGGTCGATGAGTTCACGGCGGCACTGACCGCCTTCCAGGTTTGTTTTTTGTTTTCTTCTTTCTCTGGCTGCGAGATAAGCAACGCGCCTTTGTGAGTCATGTCCAAATGTTTATCGATTTCGTATTTTTAGGCCGTCCAGCGCAAGACTGCGGACATAGAGAAGAGCGCGCTGCGGCAGGCGCGGGGCGACAGCTACAACATTGCCCGGCCGCCCGGCTCCTCGCGCACCGGCAGCTCTAATAGTAGCGCCAGTCAACAGGACTCCTTCTTCGAGGACAATTTCTTTAATCGCAAATCAAACAACCAGCAGCAGCAACAGCTACAGACGCAGATGCAGGAGCAGGCGGACCTGCAGGCGCTAGAGGAGCAGGAGCAGGTTATCCGGGAGCTGGAGAGCAATATTGTGGGCGTCAACGAGATCTACAAGAAGCTGGGTGCCCTGGTCTACGAGCAGGGCCTGACGGTGGATTCCATTGAGTCGCAGGTGGAGCAGACAAGCATTTTCGTCTCGCAGGGCACCGAGAATCTGCGCAAGGCGAGCTCTTACAGGGTAGGTTGTCATCATTTTTGTAATGGGAATCGATTTATATGTCCCTTTGACATTTCAGAACAAGGTGCGCAAGAAGAAGCTGATCCTGGTGGGCATCCTGGCCGCCGTGCTGCTGGTCGTCATCTTGATACTCGTCTTTCAGTTCAAGAACTAAGCTAAATCCGAATCATTCAAACCAAAACTAGTAAATATTGTTGTGAAAAGACAAGAGTTGCCGCATACAGGCCCCTAACCCTAACCCCCTAACACACCCCACCCTTGGACCTTAGGCGCATTTGTGGCTTCAGAAAACCTTAAACCTCCACTTCCACTACTTGGCTAGAGATCGAGCAACTCGGTAACTAAGGCAAAGGCAAGGAGTATTCACCGAACAAGTGCATATACGTTATATTCGCTTTAAAATTATATTATCTTATCTTTTATATTGTCTGTACTATTATTATTACGCACCCTGTATATTGATATATTGATTAACAACTGTGTTGGCTGCAAATTCTAACAATATGTTCCGAAACTCATTCGCCAGCGCTTACAATATGGTATTTAGACATAAGAATAGGCAGAGAGGAAGATCCATACAATCCATGTACGAAAAATGAAATAATAAACACGAGAAAATCGATAACGCAGCGATCCTTCGCCTGGAGCACTTCATTTAGGGGCCCTCCGACCTCAATGAATCAATGAATGGAACACACTCGCCAGCCAGAGCTCTCTTTAGGGCATTTGAAAATGTGCCTGGTCATCGACTCCTCCTTGGCTTGGCTCGACTCCGCCGGCTCAGCGATCATTAAGATTTCGTGTTGGCCATTGTTACGCATGCTTTAGCGGCTTAGCAGCGATCCCGATCCCGATCCGGCTGGGTGTCCGACACTGGCACATTATGCCGCAGCAGACCTGGATGCGGTGGACCCACTTCAGCTGCAGTCGCTACGACGTCCCTCGTTGAGGTGTGTCAGCGCTCGCCCTGGCCAAGCTAAAGGGTTTTCCTCGCCTCGACACTCCGCTGGCCTGCATACAAATTGAGTTTAAATTTTTTGCCAATTCACTGACATTGATAGTTCGTTTGGGCATCATTTGTGTGGTGGCTTCTTATCCACTTGTTGGCATCGAGTGGTTTTCTCGCATGCATTTAAGTGCAGCTCATTTCCTTCTCCCAACTCGCCCCGGGGGCCTCGCCAACAATCATTTCCCGCCGAGTCATCCAGTTATTTCTGGCCCAAGACGAGTTGCTTCTCTGTTTGGTGGGAAGGGTCTGTGGAATCATCCATGGGATATGTACAAATTAATTTTAAAACTTAAGTTTAAGCTGCAGTTGAATCTGGAAACGACGGGAAATTAATTTATGAATTTGTTTGAACTGGGTATTTTTTTTTAAATATTTAAAAGATTTATAAAGGACACCAAATAACATCTATATTTAATGGATGTGATTTTTTAGAATATCTTTTTGAATTGGAATTAATTAATTATGATATCAGGAGACTAAAAATTGTATTTCTTTAAATCTTAGAGATAAAGCCTTATAAAACATCAGTAAATATATAGAAAAAATTTTAAATTTGCTTTAAAAAATGCCAGTCTCCATCCTCAGCATATTTCCTTAGGAAACGCTTTTCAAAAAATATTCCAA
>JAEIII010038757.1:0-14911 GCA_018905755.1 Drosophila ohnishii | reverse complement strand
ATGATATATTTATATCGTGAAATTTTTTTGCCCAAATATCGAAATCGCGATATTTTTTTTGATATTTTTTGATATTTTCTCCTTGGTCACTCTGAATTTTAAAGCAAATGTCAATTTACACGCTTGGGGTAGAATTCTCGTTTTTGGGGTAGAATTCTCGTGTAGAATGTAGAGTGTTCGAAGGCGACCCGAACGCTGCTTCGGCAGCCTTCGGCAGCACCTTCGGCTCCGTTGCAACCGAACCATAAAAATAACGTGTAAAAAATTCAAATCCATGATATCGAAGAAGATTTTTTATACAAAATTTATTGAGTCAAATAGAAGAATATTTTTCAATTTGTGAAATTATCACAGGTTTATCAGGCTGATGTCGACGTTTCCAAACAAAGCACGTTAAATATCTCCGCATCTATGTACGTCTTCACACATCTACTTACCATACTTACCATACTCAAGCTCTAGATCATCCTATACTAAAGTACGATAGTTTAGATTAAGTATAGATATTTTCTTGCGTCTTGAGTTGCAGAGATTATAGGTATATGCCTAGGCATCAAAAATAAATTATATATATCGTATATTATATATATTTTTCTTTAATACTAGGTGGTTACATGGATCTCGCTGTACTCGTACCCATTACGAAATTCTACAATCACAGCACATGAGTGTGTAATACAGACATTTGACAACCAAATCGTCATCGCCGTCATTGCCCTTCGACGAATTGTGCTTGGCCAAGTCATTGCCAGTGTAGCTGTACAATTGGTCGTCTAGCTGATCGGCCTCAGGGCTACTCTCGAGGCCTTTCGTCGACTCCTTCTTTCGCTTGTTCTTGTGCATCATCTCGTTGCAGTTTCGCTGATGCACCATCTCGTCGATCCAATCAAAATCGGTGGAAATGCTTTCTATGGAGTTGATATCCTCCTGTTACAAAAAGAGAATAATTAAGACGAAACTTAATTTTATATCTTAAACTGAAGATTACCTGATTGTTATTATGGTTCTTATTTTGAATCTTCTGTGGCGTGGCTTCCAGAGAATCGGCCGGCTCCTGCGCTCCTTGTGCCACCGAGGCTGTGGTTTCCCTCGAGCTCTTTAGCACTGCATCCGTTTTTTCAAATGCGGTTGGAACTTTGGGCAAGTCCTCGGGACTTATAAAGTTGGCCTGCAACAAGTAAAACCTCTAGTTAATGGCTACTCTAGTAGGACTCTGTCCAACTTACAATGTCCTGTATCTCGGCGGTGGTAACGACAGTTGGCGAAGTCATGGCTCTGGTGGGTGCAATCTCCGGTAGAGAGGACTTGGGTCTCAGGTTTGGACAGTATGCGGTTACAGAGGTAACCTGCAGAGTTGCGGTATCCGATAGTATGGTCAACGAACCATCAATGGACGAATCACATTCGCTTTTCCTGCTTTGAGCGGTCAATGAGCAAGTCGTCAGGCTCACGGATGAGGCTGCATGGTTATTACTTTCTCCTTCGAAATCGGGCGAGGGTCTGAAATATAACAATTGTGTTTTAAATATTACAAATTAGCAGAGAATATGGGCATTTCGATTTTAGTCATAATCATTACGTTCTTCTCAACAATTCTCCGGGAGCATCTTACTTACAAACCATTGAGCTCGGACACCTTCTTTTCAGTCTTCCTAGTACTAATCCTTTCCTTGGAATGCGACTTTCGACCCGGTAGCCACAATATGCGCATTCCAGAGGATTTGCTTTTCTTCGTTGAGTTAGAAGCCATCTGAAAAGGGTTGACTTGTGTAGAATTTCACATTAAAATGGCACAAAATATACATGTGAGTGACAGAAGTGGACTTGGTGGCTAATATTTATAATTGTAATCATGCAATCTGAGAAATTTAAGCTCGGAACAGTGCTGCCAAATGACAATGTGGGCTTTCCCCTAAAAAATCTTTATCAAAGGAGATTTCTCCAAAATAATCCAAGTGTCCCCCTAAATTCAAAAAAATCAATTAATGTAAAACATAAAAGATATGTAAAATATATTAAAAAAAAAAAAAATAGAGGAGGAAAACGTTTAGGTTTATCTGGCCCCTAAACGTTCCTCTAGGACGTCAAAAACATGTAATCTAGGGGAGACCCTGATCTGTGAGTACTAGCCGAATTGTCCCCAGTGTGACCGTTTTCAGAACGAGTTCTTCAGTAGAAGAACTTTTTCGGTATTTTTGGAAGGCGAGATGCGGTAATTTTGTTGACATCTATTTAATACACAAGAAACAATGTCTTTGTTTAAAAACAGTAAACGTTAATTAATAATATTCCACCATTGTCGGAAGTGCTGATAGAGGGCTACAGGATGTTTCTGGTGAGACACCATCAAAAAAAGAAATCCCATAAACTAATTGGTACTCTGCACCCCTCCAGTTTATCAGCCGACCCACCCGCACCCTGGGCAACCGGATGCGGGAGGTACGCGAGCGTCTGGGAGAGGATTTCACAGCAAAACTGGATGCACTGCACAGGAATAGCCTGCGCACCGGTCTGGTGTCCAAGCAGGAGCTGGAGGAGGCGTTCCGCAAGACTCGCGACGTCGACCACAATCCGAATCGATTGAATCTACTCTGGCTGGTGGGCATCATCTTCTTCATTTTGGTGGCCACGCCGGTTTTTTACGAGACCATTTCGTTTTTGCTGGGAGTGCGCTGCTTCCTGCCCAACAATTACCTGGTGTGGGAGGCCACGCGACCGATCAGTGACTGTGAGTTTTGCAAGGGCGTGCGTGCGCCTTTGATCTTGGCCAATCTCACCAGGGAGGAGTTCGCCCCGCACGCCTACTCCTCGCTGCCGATCATTGTCAAGAGAGCGGTGGCCCATTGGCCGGCCCAGAAGGATCTCAACTATGCTTACATTCGGGATCTGTACCAGAGTGTGCCGGGCGCCATTGAAGCGGACTGTCAATTCCAGCACTTCAACTCCGACCTCAAGTCGCTGAGGGATGTGTTTGCATTGTCCCCGGAAAGGTCAAATCTAAGCCAAGGAGCTCCCTGGTTTGTGGGCTGGAGTGTCTGCCAGCCGGCGGTGCTGGCGGAGCTCAGGAAGCTGTATCCTCGGCCCCACTTCTTGCCCGTGGATGCCGAGATGCCGCACACAGACTTCATATTGATGGGCTACGAACAGGGAGCTGTGATGCACGTAAGCTGAGGTAAAACATCGGTTCGGCTTAGACCTAATCTCTGGGTTTTCTCGCACCAGCTGGACTACATACCGCGACTGATGTGGCAGGCGCAGCTGAAGGGCAACAAGAGTTGGTTCCTGGCACCGGCCCCCGAGTGCGATCATCAGTGCCAGCCGTTCTCCTTCTACGTGGAGCCGGGCGATGCTGTCCTTGTGGACACACGCCTCTGGTATCATGCCAATACCATTCCCAAGGGTCAGTTCTCGCTGACCGTTCAGTCTGAGTACGGCTGAATGCTTTTGTAGTCTGCCAAAATGTAATAAATCGTCTGAATACATTTTTAGTTAAGTTTAAGAAAATAAATATTGTTTAAAATATTCATAAAATAAATAAAACTCCCATATGGCAATTTGATAAATATATATTTTAATTTATAATGATTAAATTTTTTTTAAATAAATTTAAATACCATATCGATAAATATACCAAAATATAGAAAAATACTACTCAATCGTTTAAATACCAGATCGATAAATATACAAAAATACAGATCAATAATAAATTTAAATAGTGTTAGAAATCGACACTTTCCAACACTGTCTGGCGCTTTTCGCATTCAAACAAACACAAAAAAGCAGCGAAAAGTAGTGAAAAATGGAAACTGAAGTGGATTTCGGCACCATAGCGTCTAGGCTATACCGAAACTACGGACAGCACTTAAAGAACCTCAAGGACTGCTGCGTCTCCAAGACGGTAATGAAGCCGCCGGCTTACTTCAAGAATCTGCAGCTAATGCTGGACGAGGAAAGGGCTGCCATGTCGCCGCCCAACGATCTCGGATCGGTGGCGGAGTACGCTGAGCTTTTCAAGACCCTAGAGGAGTATCCGGCCAATCTCCAGAAGATGCCCAAGAAGCGAGGCGAGTTGCAGCGGGCCAACTCCACGCTGCTGCGCGGTGCAGAAGTTTTGACTACGGCTCTGGCGGATCAGTCGACGGCCATCAACACTTCCAACATCTCGCTGAGCATGACGCGGCTGGAGGAGTTGCCTAGTGCCGTGGAAGTGTACAAGGACTTCAGGGCCTTCCAGCGCAAGCTGGAAAAGATCTACGAGGAGATCGCCGCTCTGGACACCGAGGAATCCATCTACAAACAAAAGCTAATGCAGCTGCATGGCTTTGCCCAGCAGCTGGAGAAGCTTATGCCCACGGGAGGTGATGCTCCGCCGGACGCCTTCTCAGCTGAACAGCAGGAAAAGCTGCTGGCTCTGGCGGCCAATATGGAGCAGCTAAACTATCTACGCTCCAATAGCCTGCCTCTGCCCAGTCCCAGCGAGCTAATGGCCAACGGGAGCGTGGCTGCGCGCCTTGAAATGTTTGTGGAGGTCCTTAGCTATGCCCTAATGCAAATAAGCAGTTACAACATGGTGTTAATTTGATTTAATTATTAATATATTATTATTAGAATACAGAAATCTGGGAACAATACGAATAAGAACATGTGTTTTTCCCCTTTTAAGCTTGGCAAACATTTAATTCTAAATCCCATGAGAATGCATCATCACGGAGATGCCTCGCCAGCTTCCTGTGCCTCCTGCTCCGCCTGGAAACTTCTCATCTGGCTGACTGTGTCGCAGAGAGCCACCAGCTTGCGCACCGAGCTGCCCAGGTGTTCCACGCGGTGTCTGTAGGCCAGGCAGCCGTCCAAGGCGCTGCCCGTGTCCTCCGGCTGATCGCTGCTCTGCATCAGCTGACGAAAGTTCTGCAGGATACGGACCACAGCCAATTCGCACTCTGGCTTGAGGTTGTACACCTTTTGAGAGTCCTGCAGCGAAGCGTTCTGTGCCAAGGCTTTGTTATTGGACTCGATGTGGAGCAGGGTGTTGTTCGAGCGCTCCATTATCTCGTCTATCTTGTGGATCTGCTTGCCCAAAGACCGTCGATGGGCGGCTGTAGGGGGAACAGGTGAATTACATTTAGGAACTAGGAACTACTATGGGTAATTATATTTACCTAATGCCGCCAACATTTCATCGGCAGCGTCAGGCATTTTGAATTCTATATTTATATGAGAAGCAATGTGACCGTGGTCTTCAAAGTAATATATACTCAAAAATGCCAAAAATACTAATTTTATCGAAATTCGAACTCAACAAGTTCAAATGATCGGTTAGAGTTCGAAAATTGTTAATTTTGAAATATTATAAAATATAAGAAATTAGAGATTACACTAGATTTCTTTTTTACTCTTAACCCTTTTTACTTTCCCCTTTTCCCATTTTCCGTTAACTAACAAATCATATTTAACGTTTTTTGGTTTATTATTGTTGTTCAAATTGTATTTGTTTTCTATTTAAGTTTAAGTGTAATCCGTTTCATGGTGTTTGCATTACAGTTACAATTTACTCATAAACATCCTCCTTGTCGGCGACGTACTTAATAATGTCGGCAGGTTTCAGCAGCTTCTCGGCATCGGAGTCAGGGATCTCGAATCCAAACTCATCCTCCATGGCCATGATGACCTCCACGTGGTCCAACGAGTCCAGTCCCAAGTCGTTGATGAAGTGCGACTCAACGTTGAGCTGTAAATGGATACGGCATTAGCATGGATTGCTATATATCTGGGCATAGGATAGGCTTTGTTCAGTTCTTTTGTGCCGGTAACCATTGCACTGGCAAAGGCAATCATTTTTTTTACCTTGCAGGGATCAATCTTGTCGTACAGCTTGAGGACAAGCAGGACGCGCTCGTTGATGAGCTTCAGCGAGAGCGGGGGTTTCGCCGAGTACCTGCGCACCGATTGCGTTTGCCAGCGATTGCGTCTGCACTCCTGGTTGGTTTTGGTTTTGGCCAAAAGAAAAGAACGAAACACAAACCAAGAGTTAGTGACGCCTTGAAGTGGATAGTTTTACCTTGTCGGCGGTAACTTTGTCGTAGGCGGAGACAACCTTCAGCACACGGAACTTGATGTCCTCGATGGTGCTCTTGGCCGAGTAGCTTCGGATACCAAATTTCTGTGAATTATATGAGTTAGTTTACGGATAAAGCTTCTACTTCTTTATATTTTAATAGTTTATCCGAGGTAATTTATTTAAAAATATTGGAGTTTATTAGATAGTTTATGTGAATCCCAGAAATTTAAGAACTAGTTATTGTTATTATTATTGAACCGGAAAAAGTAGAATAAATAATTCACGAATTAAATGACAAATAAAAAACTATATAAGAAATAACTAGAAACTTGAAAATAACAGAAAACTTTATAAAACTCTCCTTTAAAATTCTTAAGACCTATGTATTTAAGTCTTTATTAGAGGTTAAATCCCTATAAAAATAAATTGGTTTTTGTTTTAAATTAAACTCTCATTTAAATTTCAATAAAAACTGCTAAGAAAAGTGATTTTGTTATGAAGTGAGCTTATCAGTACTATTTTATAAAAAATATAATAATAAGAAATAACTTTTACAAGGTAAGTTTCTCAATATCACTGATCATATTCCAACATAATAAGTTTCTGGTTTCTTTTAGCCAATTTCCACTGTAGTATTATCAAACACACACACATGCATGCACCGGTCTTGTTTGTATTAGTGCGTTGACCAGGGGAAACAATCATGTTTTATGCAAAACAATATGATGCAATCACTTTGGGCCCCTAGTTAGCCACATGTCGCTATGCCATTGCAGCCTGGGGTTCTTAAAAGCCATCCAAACATCCTTTTTGGAGCTATGCAACTCCCCGAGCTCCGCCGTTTGCAATGAGGTTAGGTAGCCAAACCTGGAGAGGTTCCCCACGTACATAGATGGGGCCTGGAAAGTATGTTATCCCTAGCTAAGCACTCACTTGGCTCCACTGATTGGCCACGGCCGGCACGGCAATCCTGTGCATCATCCTGGCCTGCTGTGGCTGGACAAGGGCGGCGCTGGCGATCCTCTTGGGGGCCAAAGTCGCCGCCAGCCGACTGCAGCTGCGGGCGATCTGTGTGAACGACATCTCGGGTCTCCTGCAAGGTAAATACGGGCGAATTAATCACGCGTCTCGCCGGGGAAAGTGCACGCGGGCAGTACACGATATTGGGCAATTTCTTACACAGTTTTCAGATTATGTAAAAGTTCTGGAGCAAAAGAAAAACGGCTAATGTCGGTGTGGCCAGAGGTTGTTCCTAAATAGTTGCGGCTAACGCAAGCCACCAAACGAAAAATTCATATAGTTTGGTAACATTCTCTGCAGCTGATTCATCAAGAGTGCTTATCGATAACGATTCTTAATAATCGAATAGGTGGCACATTTGAAATTCTTCAAATATGAAAAATAAAACTCGGCCACGTTTCACATTGCTCAAAATCGAATTAAACTACCAATTGATTAGATATACAAAATTCTCATATATTTATAGGTATTTTCTTTTTTATAAACAATATACATTTAGGTCTGAACATTAGTCATATAAAATCCAATTTACACATTTCGGGAGTAACAAAAATACATACAATAAGTACAGTATAAATACACGAATATAACAAAACAATCGTCCTTTGATTTAAAGCCACTTTTTGTTGTAGAAAGTCGTAGTAAATTCGCCTTCTTATTGTCCAGCAATCTAAGTTATAAAAGAATAATAAATAAAGCGAAATGAGAAATATTAAAAAATGAGGTCGCAGCGATAAGACTGGAAAATGACGTCACTTACAACAACAAGGTGGTCCTTATCACGCACCACGCCCGGCTCCGCGCCCGTTCGAATGTCGATGACTCCGCCCTTGCCCTTGACCACGTTGTGCTCCAGCCTGCAAAACAAGATAAACGAGAAGAGTGAAATGGTAGTGTCAGAAAAAGTCGTGGGAATTAATTTTGCAACAGCAATCTGTTCCAAGGCAACACTTACGAATTTCTGTCCACAATGGAGACGATCTGGGCAGTGCCCACGGTGTCGATGATGTAGGTGCTGAACTCGATGATCCGCGGAATGATCAGGATCAGGTCGCCCTTGTCCTTTTTCAGTTCGAGCGGTATGCGAATTACCATGAGGTCGTCGTTGTGGTTCGTCAGCGTAAAGTCGATCTTCTCCAGCGGCAGGCGGTGCTTCTGCTTGTACGTCTTGCCGTCCAGGACATAGATGGCCTTGTTGCTCAGCAGGATAAAGCGATCGCGAGACTTGTAGCCATGGCGATCGAACTTGGTGCAGAAAGACTGGTACTTCAGTTGCTCGCTGCCAAAGGTACTGGCCACGAAGTCGTTTACCCGCTGGATGTGATCCTTGGGTATGCGATCCTCCTGGAACCAGGTGGACACACTCGACGCATAGTTGTTCTTCTTGTTTTTGAACACCTTCTCAGCGAGCACCTTCAGTTCGAATTGGCGCTTCTGCTGCGGCGTCAGTTTCAGGCGGTAGATCCTGGCCAGGTGCAGTCGATGCAGGCGGTGTAGATACTCGGAGGCCTCCTGACAGTGGCCGGGTGCATGTGGCCAGCTCTTGTCTAGAACCTTGCTTGGCAGCTCCTTAGCCAGCCGCAGCAGCCACATGCGCTTGGCATTGGCAATGAAGTCCTCATTGAAACCGTTGGGAGCCTCGTTGCGGGTAATGAAGCCCTTAATGAAGGCCCGGATCTTGTCGGCCGCCTCCCTCTTCCGCTTGGCCGCTTGCTGGGCCAACCTGCGGCGACAGTAGCTTTGCAGGATGATCACCTGGGCGCGGAGCTTGAGGTACTTTCTCCTCTGGATCAGTCCCTTCCAGTGGGCCTGGATTATGGCCGCGATATCATGCTTCTTGAGCTGGTACGCATCTTCCGTGTCGAATAGCGTTCTCGGCCAGCGAATGAAGAGCTTTGTCTCGCCCACACGGTACTTCTCATCGTCCCAGCCCAAATCCTTGACCAGTTGCTGGACACCCGCCTTCGGACCTCCGGGACCCTTGTAGTTTGGCCAGGTGGACTTGCTTAGTGACTTATAGCGCTCCAAGAAGAGCTCATAGGTGCGACGGTAGGCGAAGCCGGCCCTCCTTACCCGCAGGTTCTCCATGAGTCCCAAGTACTTCACCTGATGCAGCACTAACTGGTCGTTGAAGACACCCGGCGTCTGGAGATCGTTGGGCTTGATGCAGCGGATGTAGCTGGGCTCCTTGCACATCAGGATGTCCATGAGGTTGTTCAGCGAAGCCCGGAACTGGGTGATGGCCGTGTCGGGGCGCTTTAGACTACGCAGCTCCTGCTCTGGGAAGCAGCTCCTCACAATTCCGTTGCCCGCCTTGCTGAGCGTCTCCTTCAGATCCCTGAAGAGCAAGTCGTTGTTTTTGTCGAGGAAGCCATGAACGCTGTAGGTGACCTCGCCGGCGTAGTGAACCAGCCGGAACTCGTCACGCAGCATGATCTTCTGGATGTGAGTCGGCGCCTTTTCATGGCAAACATAGTGATGGTGCTGGGCCAGCTTGTTCGTGAGCTTCTCCAGGAAAGTGATGTCCGTGGGCTCGCCCGGCCTCAGGCACTCCTCGTCCAGAATGGAGATGATGCCCTTGTGCTTCTCCTCGATCAAATTGCAGATTACCTTGTTGTCGAAGTACTCCACGGGTATCCACTCGATGCCCTCGCGACGGTACTCGTCCTGCTCGGACTTAAGCGTCAGCTCGATGAACAGCTGCTGCAGTTTCTCGTTGCAGAAGTTGATGCAGAACTGCTCGAAGCTATTCTTCTGGAAGATCTCGAAGCCATAGATGTCCAGAATGCCCATCACGTTGCTCTTGGCGCCCCGGGTGTCCTTCGCCTGCAGCGAGATATTAAGGCGCTGCACCAGCCACGAAAAGAGGCGATCGTACACGGCCTTGGCCAGGGCATCCCTGGCATAGATGGCCAGCTCTTGGTTCAGCGGTGAGGTCACCACATCACCGCGAGCATCGATGGTGCGATGGGTCAGTGCGGCCTCTAGTTCACCAGCATTTACGCCCAAGAGTCGGGCAGCGGTCACCACCACATCACGGCTGTTCACCTTGGAATTGCCCTCCACCTCGCTGAATGCCACATTGCCCAAATGCAGGATACTGGCCACAATGTCGAAAATCTCGCGCTGCTCCTCCTTGGTGAAATCGATTACGCTAAGTGCCTGCTGCACCTGCCGGAAGTTGTCCGCATCGTTGATGCTCGACACGCTGCCCTTGAGCTGTAGAGTAAAAGAAAAGTTTGGTAGTTCACAAAGAATCCTCTAAAGGAATCAAGCCTTGAAGCTTACCCCATCGGTCAGGTAGCTGTAGGTGTCCAGAGCCCGCTCCAAACGCAGCTCCTTCAGCAGGGTCTCATCAGCGCCGGCCAGGAGCTGGTAAAAGATGTGGAAATTCCGCTCGCCAGCCATTTGGGCTACCACACGGGACTTTTCCAGGAGGTAGTTAAGGATATTACCACCGATGGGTGCTCCCTTGAAATCGAACTGGATGTCCATGTACTTGCCGAAGCGAGAGGAGTTGTCGTTGCGGTTGGTCTTGGCATTGCCAAAGGCCTCCAGAACGGGATTGCTCTTCAGCAGCTTATCCTTGACACCCTCGACAGTGGTCTGATTGCCCGAGCAGGCGGCAATGAACTGCAGCACCTTCTTGGAGGCCTCGGTCTTGCCAGAACCACTCTCTCCCGAGATGAGCACGCACTGGCCACGGTTCTCCTCGATCAGCGAACGGAAGGCATTGTCCGTCACAGCGAAGCTAGAGGAGAGTTTATTAAAATAAATATATTTTTAATTTTTATTTTATAAGGACACTTACACATGTGGAGGCATCTCGTAAAAGTGTTTGTTCTTGTACTCCTTGATGTGTGCATCGGAGTAGATGGACAGCTGCTTGTAGGGATTCACCGAGATAAGCACCTGACCAATGTACGTCTGTCAAGGACAAAGGATTAAAAGATATTAGAAAGGCTTAAGAAATATAGTTTAATTATAGTTAAACTTACATAGATCAGATTCTCCTGGAAGCGTTTCTTCAAGTTCCCAATGAAGGCATCCTCGCTCTGGTAGTTCTCCAGCAGCACAAAGTCCTGGACGCCGGCACGATCGCGTTCATGCAAACCCGTCTCCATGTTGGGCAAAGTTGTAGAGCTTAAATTAAATAATATTCCAAGATTTTATAAATAATGTACTTGGGTGATTTACTGTTAAGATTCCAATCTCTTCGATTTCCCTGTAATTTTCCCCACTTCCTGGGAAACTCCTTCGCCTCACCTCTCCAACCCAATCCCATAACCCTTATCTTTCACGTACCTAATCTTACAACTAAGCAAAAAGGGTTGCCATGTTTTAGCCCGCTGTCTTGATTAGAGGACAAGAAACCTCTTGAGAACACAAATACCCATTCCATTTTGATAAGATTTACGTAAAGTATTGGCTTGGGAATTTATAAAGAAACAAGGCGGCGGAAATGAAAGCTTCAGTCCACAAATAACAACTGAAGTTTAAATGCATTGCAATGACTTCATGCTATGAGACAATATCCAATATTGTATTTATCACAACCCAATCCAATCTCAATCTCCTGGTATTTATAGAAGTCTAGAAATAATGGTGGGCAGGTGCAATTCACCACCTTATCAATGCCATATTTCATTAGGAGTCGGAGCAGAGGGGACTGACTTTATAGCTTTTACTGATACGGGGCGGGGTAAATCCATAAAGAGCCCGATTACGCAATGGATTTTGTGGTTAAAACAATACCATAAGCCATCTCAAGGAGTTTGTGTTGGTTTGCACTTTGATATATGTATTAATCTAATTAATCAGGTGACTAGATCACGTTTTCCTTGAAGCCTCTACCTGGTCATGGTTATTCGATTGTATCCTTTGCTTTGATTACGATGATCTTAACTGGGAATCCCTTCTGAACTCTCTGAACGTTTCACACTTTCTAATCTCTCTCTATCTCCGGCAGAGATGTCAGAATTCGCACATATTCCGCCCGTTGACGGTTCTGATGGCAAACTAACGCGATCCGCTGGCAGTTGAGGTGTTTTAACCATCAATACTTCTCCGTTCTACATATCAATTGGCCTCGTAGAATTTTTTTTTTTTTTTTTTGCCTTTTTTATCAACGATAATATAACTCTAGCTATACGGAGAAGAGCAATGGGCCGCCGTCGCTGCCAATCAGTCCTCCGATTAGATAAAGCCTTTCTGCTTTCGCAAAACTAAATGCGGGACTCGGGTTTTGGTATGAACCATGACAATATCCCAAAGGCAAAGGAATTCCGGTGCGGAATCCAGTATCTGAGTTCATTTATTATTTATTTGATTTATATGAGTCAATCCTGAAGTTGTACGTTCTCATCTCGGGTTTTTATGAACTGGGAGAGAACATTATGATTCAGAGACTTTAGCAGTAATTAAAAAAGTTTATTTCGTATTTTATTTAGATAAAATAATGTTGGGGAATTATGGGGAGAAATAAAAGGAATGCATATTCGCGTATATGAATCATATTGCAGCACATTGCAGGAAAAAGTAATTTTATAATTCGCTTAGTTTGCCAGGAATCTTTTAAGGATTGATAGCAAAATTGATGCAATAATGCAAAAATTATAAGCATTTTATACTATATCTGCTCTTCGTTTTTGAGATGATCTTTATCCTGCATCCGGCTGCAAGAGGCAAGATTATTATGGCTATAGCAGCTAAGGCCTATGGCTCGGACAAAAAATGTTATTTCTTAAAATTTTAAATAAAGTATGCAGTTTTTTTAAATTAATAAAAACTAACACAAAGCCGCTGTCTAAACTGAAATAAATGTATTTTTGGCTTAGTTTTGATCGATTTTTGGTTTAATGTAATGATCCTATGGCAAAGTGCTTCCCGAAATTAGTTTCCTTTCTTGATTTTTTTATTTTTAAGTATATTAAAATCGAAAAATTCGAAAAGAATCACCCAGAACATTATCAGTTATATGATCTTTGTGTTTATTTTAAAATAGAATTTGCTCACTCGTCACAGTTATCCATATTTCAGTTTTTAAATAATATTTTATGCAACTTTTTTATAATCACAGATCAAATACTATTGTTTCAAAAAATAAAAAGATTTCAATATAATAACTTTGGCCGCTTTAATACGTTTTTAAAAACTAAATAACACGCGGTTTTAAAACCGGTTTTAAGGATTTTTTTCCTTTTCTTTTTTAGCGAACTTAGCGGCTTAGAGATCTTTCGCTGACTGCCTCATAAAAATGGATTCGTTGAATCAGAATTCTCATTCCAAATGCGAATCCAGACTCTGAGGCGGACCCCGACTCCGATCGCTCTCCCATTAGCGCCGTGTTATCAGCTATCAGTACGCTAAATAAGTCATTGCCGAAGGCAAACATTGTAAGTAAGTAGTTCGTACACACACTCACTCACACCCTCGGTATCAATTGATGTCACTTTTGTTTTGTTCCCCAACGATAGGTGATCAATGGAGGAGAAGGCAGAGAGATCTCATCGAGACAAGGCCCTGGACTAATTGCAAAATGTTTGCCGGCAGTTCAAGACTAAAGGTTTTGTTGTTGCAGGAATACTTGAAGCTCGAAGATATCGACGGACACGTAGCAGCTCTGTGGCAAGTCGGTGTTTGTCACATAATTGGTTAATTGCACGTAAGACGGAGATTGATGTGGATAGCGAAACATGTCTGCGAGAACCGTTTATGGAAGTGTATAAAATAATGGGAGTCATACTTGATTTTCCATTTAATTTCTGCACCTAAAGTTAATTTACGGACGCCTGAGATTATGCTACACATCGCTTATATTAGAAGGTAAAAATCGTTAAGGTTCTCAACCGACAGATACCCCATCCTCTAGAGCTTATATAGACAGTTGGTAGACGACTTTTGGCACGCATTGATAACGGAGTTATTTCTACACAACAAATTTAATTATATGTCCTAGCCCGACAGACATTAATATGATTAGATAAACTCATTACAGGTTATTGATAAAAATTAATACCTTAATAATGTGGGGGACATCATAAATATAAATAGATGGGTAAATATCAAATTTATAATTACGTGATTTAATTATTATTTAATGAGTAATGTATAGCTGTGTGATTTTTTATAATTTCCTTTATAAAAAAACAGAAAAACTATAGAAACAATACATAAATATATGCAAGCTTATATAGGTTAATATTTTTTCTTAAATAATATGTAATATTATGATTAATTCGATTATTTTTCATATTTGCTAAACAAATAGAAATTGAGAAACAATTTTGCTGATAATACACAAAATATGTATACATTTCCCTTAGGAATTAAATTTGAGCATTTTTATATTCCTCTTAAGAGGGTATCAAAAGTCATTAAACTTCTCCCATGTGGTTTTTTCTTTTCCCTGAGGGAATCGCCTTCTTGTCGGCTTTTGATCCACGCATTCTTTTGTCGCCATTCAGCTTTTGTAATTGATCGGAGAACTGGTTTCTCTGCTCCACAATCATGATGTAACATAAGAGAGAAGAACTCCTGCTCTTTGTGGATTTGGACAACTCGTAAACATGTCTACGACACACGACCCATAACGGAACCCAAAAATGTTGGTCCCACCCCAAACACGGATAAGTTCTTAACTTTTTTTATTTTAACACTGAACAAAGAGATCAGATCAAGCCTCGATTTTAAATAAATAAAAATAAAATTAAAACTGCTGGGGAAAATAAAAACGGGATATCTCTTAAAACAATATAAAAATAGATTCTTAAAAATAAACAAGAAAGGAAGCTAACTTCGGCACGGCGAAGTTTGTATACCCTTGCAGATATTATT
>JAEIII010038744.1:0-20462 GCA_018905755.1 Drosophila ohnishii | reverse complement strand
ATTATAAATTGTTAATTATCGTTTACTGTTATGTTTCCATGTTATGTTTGTTGATAGTGTCAGTCCCTACGTTTTATAATCATTGATTTGGTTGATTAACGTATAAATATATATAGACTCATATAAAAAAAAAAAAAAAGGTGCTATAGAGGGGGAAGTACCACATACGAGAGTGCATTAATCGCGTATTTACAACAAAACGATCAAGAAGCCCCATTCATGGGTGTCCAAGTGTCCCTGGGTGTCCGAGTGTTGCAATGGAAGGTAATCCAATTGAATTAAAATGGAACTGACGGCGATTTGGCAGGTGTGTTTAGTCTTCTCCGCCGGTATTGATTCTGATTCTACATTTAAATTTCTGTTTTTCACAGCCCTCCTCCTCTGGCTCTTTGTTTTGCCTTGGATTCGATTCAATTTGATTTGATTTGATTTCGATTTCGATTTTGCTTTTCGTTTTTTCACTTTTCGCTTTTTATTTTCGCCCTTTTCTGGTGTACAGCTTTCCCGCTTTTCTGCTTTTCTGCTGCTGGCAGAACATCCGCATTAAAAAGTTTCGTCTATTCGAGCGGAAATCAAAAAGTTTTATTGACTAAAAGACAGATTTGGGAGGGGAGGGGAGGCGAAGGGACAGCCTTGGGGCTGTGAATTTTGGACTCCTCCCCGCCTTGTACTTATGCAGCTGAAACTTGGAAATCGAATAGAAATATTTTGTAATAATACAAGCGAAAAACGGAACTGAAACTGGAGGCAACTGTCGGTGCATTTTATTGCCACGTCCTGCCAAGGCTTGGAAAATGGGAAAAGGGACGCGTGACGGCGACAAACATTTCCGATTTCACACCGAGGCTCTTTCTCTCTCACAAAGTCATCTGAATTTTCCCCTGGGAATGCGGAATGTGTATTTATTTACTTGCAAGCAATTTGCATTTCAATTCATTCAAATTTTAGTGGCCAGAAGAGAGAGTGGGGAGAGATAGGAGCGGGTTGCGTATACGCCTCGTTGAACGCAGGTAAAACTGATTAATTGCCGTGCAATTAATAATGAGGAACGGTAAATGGCAGGTAATAAATTGCCCAAGCTCCCTACGGAGCTGCCACTGGACTTGCCGAGGGAAAAGCGAGCAAAAAAAAAATGTGGAAAAAGAATTTTAAGATGATTTAGAAGTGGAAAATCCTCTGCATCAGCATCATTTGCAGCTGCTCGAATCCGGATTCTGGACAGCGAAACTTTTGTTTATGCATCCCAACCTCCCCCGAGGAGATAGTATTTTTTTTTTTGGGTTGTGAGGCATTGCACTCGCTTTCCACAGGGAGAAAACTGGGTTAGAGGTCAGCTTCGATGGCGGACAGATTGATTAATTGGCAATTAGCAGGTTGGTTCTTAACGAAACTTTGCATATATTTAGCCAAAGTTAAAGGAGAATGAACTTCTGGAAAAGCAACCTCTGGTTGAATTTTATAGCTTAAACATTTTAAAAATAGTTTTTAAATGAATCTAGGAGTATCCCAAATAATATAACTTCCCTTTTCTCTTTTTTAAGTATTTTTAAGAGTACTTTTCCCACAACTTACTTAGCGTTCGATCAACCTATCCCAACTAATGCCCATTATTTAGCCTTATCAGGCTCTCTGCTCGCCCGCAATAGATCATCTTTAGTGGAGAGTCTTAAGGAGCTAAAATATCCAGTCAATTATGCTGTGATTTATGAAGTCCGCCTCCAAAAACCACAGAAAAAGTAGATGGAGAGGGAGACCTATTGCCACCTTTTAGCCTGACTGATGATGCCTCCTAAAAGGTCACCCCTGCCCCTGCAGCTTCCTTTTAATTTCCATATTTCCCTTTGTTCCGGCTGCGCCTGCGCACTCTAATTTTTATTGCACCCCAAAGGTCGTGGCCTCATATTTCCCTGCTCTCCTACCCCACTCCCTTTTCCGCTTTTCCTCGCTCTCCCCCAAGTGCACTGCACATTTTTTTTATGAATTGTCTGTCGGTTGTTTGTTTTCTTTTGGCTTCTTTGGTACGCGCTATTAGCATAAGTTCCCTATTATTGCTTTTCTATTTCGAGAGCTCTCCCCCGAGTGCAGTTTAATTGTTGTTGCCGCTTCGCCAGCGACTTCCTTGACTTCTCTTCTATCTCCGAGACGGGAGAATCTCTGTCGACAAGTGTCTCTGTACCGGGAAATTATAACGATTACGTTTGAGTGTTTGTGTGCGGAAAGTGAACCCTGAGCAGGAGTTTGTCTCTGGAAAACAGCTGCTGGAGTTGAGATTTTCCGGGGCAGGTGCATAGCCAGGGAAACTGGAGGAACATAATCCAAGAGGTGCCCCATTTAGCTTAGACTGAGGTGGAGACTTTGGGTTTTAATAAATGTTATTTTAATAAGCTTTGGAGGCTTTTTAAATGGTGAGCTATACTCTGGCTTAAAAGTTAAACAACCTC
Organism: Drosophila ohnishii; assembly: GCA_018905755.1. Classification (NCBI taxonomy): domain Eukaryota; kingdom Metazoa; phylum Arthropoda; class Insecta; order Diptera; family Drosophilidae; genus Drosophila; species Drosophila ohnishii. Next base: position 18,021 of record JAEIII010038744.1, on the reverse strand, counting down.
TTAATATTACAAAAAAATAAATAAATAAATAAAACAAAGGGTTCTCATAAAATAATATTCTAAAATAATAACAGTAATTGTATAAATATCTTGGGTATCTTATTTCCACAATTATAACTCTATTTGGAAAGTAAAAAACTGGTCTTGCAGAAGACATTTTCCCACAAATTAATCAGGCTTCTTGCCTCCCTAAAACCTGCCTGTGTAGGTTCCCTCGGCTGCGCCTCATTAGCCACGACTTGTTAACCATTAGGACAATAGTTTCTAGCCCTACTACCCTTTCCTACCCTGTGGTATCTTGGCTTATTAATGATGTTGTGGTTTGACCCTCCCCAGAAGAGCCTCTGTAACTCCGCAGGTAGCGGAGGCTGCTGCTGGCATCTCTCCCTTCTGGTTGCTCTCCTCTCCTGACTTATTTTCGGACTCCTCCAATCAGAGGCGAGCGGGAAACCAGTTTCGTAACCTGACCCGGTCTGGTCATCTGCCTGCTGCCTCTTTCTGGCCTGAATGGGAGTCTATGGTCGGACGGAGGTCTGCAGTCCCTGCTGGACCAAACTGGCAATCGCCATCGCTTCGTTTGGACTGACCACGCCCACTCCTTTGGCTGGCCCTTGGCTTCGAGTGCAACATATTTTGATTTAATTAAAAAGTAAGCAAAAAAACAAAGAAAAAGAGGGAAAATTATATTGTAGAATTGGGAGAAAGTCAAAGGGATGGAAATTGGTGAGTTAGATACCCTATAAATGGAATAACAAAATATAAACCCTTTTTATTTTACAGTAGTTTTTAAGGATAAAACCCTAGGAAACCTCATTGTAAATGACTTTCCCTTTTAATTAATTTCCCTTCTAAGTTTCCTTTGAAGCGTTTCCATAAGGATTACTATTCATCTACTATTCTCTGTATTCCCGAGAAACCAGATACTAAAAATCTCAAATTAAAAAAAACCCGAAAAAGGTAGCTCCGAAGCCCCTCCCCGGAAAAAGGCTAAAGTTAATCTACAGAAATTGCTGGCCAACGAAGGGATGGATGGCCTGAATGTCAGACAGAGTGCGGTTTCGGCCAGGACTGGCAGTAGTGGGAGTAGTGGGCCAAGAGCAGAGAGGCAGAGAGTGTGGTGTCAAATATTTAATTCAAATGTAAATTTTGCATATGCCAGTTCTGTCAAATGCTCGGCTGCATCCAAAGCAGAAATAACACCCCTTTTTGCCACAGCTTCCTCCCCCTTGACTCGTATTCTCGTCTCTCTGTTTTGCTCAGCCAGCCAATTTCCTTGCCCGAGAGGGGGGCTTTTGGCCCAGTCAATACACTTGGCTGGCGTCACAGACCTTGATTCTGATTCCACACGCTTTGTGCCCACAAAGAGTGACATTCTCCTAATCCCTGAAACAGTCTTTCCTCCTTTTGGGTTCCCATTTCTGGGTCTCCCTTTACTCCGCCACACAGGTGATGCACTTGAATAAAGTTTTGTATTTTGACTGTAAGGGAAAGGTAAAAAAAATAGGAAATAGATGGCCAAAACTGCGACATTTAAGCTTAAGTTGGGAATTCCTTAAAGAGAGAAGAAAGAAGTATTAAGTTTAAGGCTATTTTTAGTCACCTTTTAAGTGCTCATTAATTTAGTTTCCCAAGAAACTTCATAGTTTGTTTTTAACCATTTTAAAAGAGATCCTTTTTGCACATTTTCCTCAGTGCTTTGTTAAAAGCCAAGAAATCGAGCGGCAGCGACACCTTGACTTCCTTTCGCTTCACAATTTCGATTTCGTTTTCATTTAGTTTTTGGCGGTGGCCTGGCTTAAATTCCCATTTGGCCAGGACCAGAGAGAGCAGGAAAACTAAAGGATCCAAGTATTTTCATACAATTAGGCACAGCTGCGGAGGGGGGGAAACCCCTCCCCCTTGGGGGCTCCAACGCAAATATGAACTCCACATTTGACTGCCGCCGACAAAACTTGAGCAGAACTTTTGGCCAGGCCACTCAGAGGGAGAAAGAGGTTGGGTTCTGGCTCTTTCAGTTATTTTGTTTCATTTCGGGTAAATTGCATTTTATTTTCGGCCTGCAAGGAGAGAAGGAGACGGAGCAGGAGGCAGGGACTGATGGCTTCTAAAACGCTTCTTGCCTGCAGTTTGAATCTTATGCAAATATTTTTTGGCTAAGCTTTTCCAAATGGCAAAAGGAGGCGAAATGGAGACCATTGTGTGTGGGCGGCAAAGGACGAACGGCAGGCGGCACTGGATGGTTTTAAATTGAGCCTTGTGGGCTTCGTTAGCCATGTGTGTGTGTGTGTGTGTGTGTGTGTGTGGGCCAGGCCAAGAGGCGTTCGGATATAGCAGTCAATGGATGACAGTGCTGCCCGAATAAATCCATTCACAAATGGGCGAGAAAAATGTCAAAAATCTTGGGATTTATTTGGAATATATTTCAAAATATTTTCTTTATAAATTTTCTAGCTTTAAAATGCAACTCTGGATATCGATGTATCGCACATACATTTATCGCAAAGCTAATCTATTATCAAGAATCGATATCTCGATATTTTTTTACTTCTCCAGCCTAGAAAGCATATTTAATATTTCATTCAGTGTTCAGCATTCCTGGACTTCGGTTGTGTCTTTGTTTTAAATAATTATTTTTATTTATATTTTTTATTTTATTTTTTATTATTTTTTTTTACCATTATTGGTGGAGTCAGTTCACCTGAATTTTGCATTTCCGGTGTATTTATATAATTTTCGCCTTTTCGTTAATTTTAGTTTATATTCAAATGCTTTTTTAATGCATTTGTTTTTGATCTTAAACTTATAAGTCTGAATTTATTTCGTTTTTTTCCTTTTATTTATTTTATTAGAATTATTCTTATTTATTTTTTTGATTTACTTTTAAATAATATTGACATAAATTCAGCAGTAAGTAGCAGCGCTGGCCAGTTGCTACCCAAAATGTATGTTTTGCTGGAATAAGATAACTTTACTTCTTTTTTTTTATTTTAATACTTTTTATTTAATTATTGTATTATTTTTGATTTTATTAGATATTTTTTATTAAACTATTTTATTTATTTAAAAATATTGAAATAATTTCCGCTTTAAGCGGCAGCACTGAACATTGGGGCCCAGTTAGAACTCTGAAACTGAGGAGCCCCCAACGTTTTATGGGTGAAATATAAACTCTAATGGATTTCATTTGAATGGTTTACATTGAATTAATGGACAAGGCCCAGAGAGTTGGCTCCACTGGAGTTTTCCCAAAGAAAATTGCAGGCAAATACACATCGAGGAGGAGGAGGGGGAGGGGGAGCCTTGAATAGTGATAGTTGCCTTTGAGCAGGTGATGGATGGAAGTTTTCAAGGAAGCTCAGGGGAAACCTGCTCAGAAATGGTACTTTCACAAGGAAAAAAAAATAAAAAAAATTCAAGGCATTCGTAATTGTTTATTTTGAATGCTTGTGTTTTTTTTATTTTCGGGAAGGAAACCCACAAAATGTTTATTTAAACCTGCAATTAATTGCTCTAATAAACTTTTCGGAAGCGATAGTACTTTTCCACATTCTAATTGGCTGGAAAAACAAACTTTTTTGGTGAATGAATTCATTGTTTTTTGATAATGATAAGATAGCAGAATTCTTCGCAATTTTCTCAGTCTCTTAAAGAATTTCTTAACTGGAAATCGCTGAACTTGGCTGTTGCACAATTTTCCCGATACTATTTCACCATGAAACACGAATGATCGTGTTTCGATCGCCCACTCATTCATACATCTGCCCCCCCCCCACATTCTCCTTCCTCTTCCACTTCCTCTTGGTCTGCACAACAAAGGCATGCAGCAGAGTTGGCTCTTTCTCTCTTCTATCCAACATGTTGCTGGCTCTCTTATACGAAACATGTTGGAACAGCTGTTCGGTTTGGTATGCAACATTTGAGAGCCGCAACATGTTGGCTGGTATAAGAGCCCCTCCGCTCTCTCTATCTCGTTAGCACAAGGTGTTGTTGTGGTCTCGGGTTTTCTTGCTTTGTTGTTGTTTGGCTTGGTTTGCTTTGCATTGGTTTTCCTTTGCTTTATGGCAGCAACATTGTTGTGTCCACCGTGCGGATATATCTGGCAGATACTTAGATACGCGGTTACGCGGACCCTAAGATACTCTCGAACGCAGAAAACACTGGGACTGCGACTGTCGTTTTGTTATTATGCGGCAGGCGTCGCCTTCCGAATGTGCAATGTTCTTGGTGCACTTAAAAAAAACATAGTTCAAGAAAAAATAAAGCTAATTTAGATTATTTTTATTTTTAATTTATTGGTGATTTTAATGGCGAATTGGAATATAGATGTTTGTTGGCAAATTGTTCGCATTTTTCATTTAACGGATATTTGTTTGTTTAAGTGTTGAATTTAAACTTTTGACCATTTTAATGATTTAAAATTTGTTGTTTAATTGAGAAAAGTTTGTTGTATAAAAATAATGCAACTAATTTTCCTCGGTATCTTTAACCCTCTGACGGCCCCAACTCTTGGCTTGTTTCTTTGCTCCTGCTTCCTTTCGGATTTCTCAATAAAATTACAACTACAAGAAGCCACTTTCCGTTTTCCGCTTCCCTCGATGTACCTCGCTTATTTTGTATGCGAAGAGTGTGCCTTTGCAAGGGCTAAGGGGGCGGTAGCTTGGTGGGGAAGTTACTTGTCCTAGGTCCAAAGTCTAGAAATGCTTTGCAGAGTGATTCCCAGCTGGAATTAACTTCTCTGGGCCACAGCCGTGATCAGTCGCAGGTTGAAAGTCCAGGCCCAGAGCGGAACTAGCCAAAATATTTATTTACTCCTGCCTTTTATTGCTTGTTTTTTTATTCTCCTTTGGGTGCCGTCATAAACAACAAGTAGTGTTTGTGCCGTTGAAAACTCGAATATAAACTTTCGGCTCTTTGTTTATGCATATTTATAGAAATATAGAGCATTAATATATTTGTGGGAAATGGCTAATAACCTATTTTTGTTTGCTGATGACGATTTGCTAACGCAAAATGCTAATTGTGGGCAATAGGATAGCGGTGTTTTTATATTTCAGAATTAGATGCATTATTTTTTACCATATTTGCTTAAGTTTTTACACTAAAAAACTTTGGAATTTATTTGTTTTGGAATAAGTAGGTACTCTAACATAAACTTACTTTTTAATACTTTTAACAATTATAACTTTTTCCTTAGCGTGCAGAAAATATATCCTTTTCCCTGTCTGTTTCCCCAAAGTATTAGTATTATTTCCGAGGGGGTTCAGAGCACGTCATAATACATTATTATTATAACAAGCAGAAGGATAATGCAAAGGAAGCATTGCGAAAAGGAATAAGAAGTTGCGGAGAAAGAAAGGCAGTGCGGTGCAAGATGTTGCAGCAGCGAAATTCGAGCAGCGGCATGTGGCAGCGACTGCGGCAGGTGAGGACCTAAAAAAAAATTATATTTGACTCAAAATCCTTGATTTCCTCACTCTCTTCCTGTCAAAGGATATCTTGACAGGGCTGTCATCTCTCGTTCTGTCCTTTTCTTTGCATTTCTTCATCTCTTTCTTTGGCACGAGCAGTTAGGAGAGTAAACAACATAGCAGGTACAGTGAGAACTATATTATGTTGGTAGGAGTTATATATTCCTGATCAAACTCCAAGGGATATGTAGACATCGTCTTAACGCAGCTCCAAAAACCTAATAAATACGTCTAATAAATAATATAATTTCGAGCCCATTTGCTTGCTGAATTTATTCTTTATTCGTAAACTGTATCGAGGTCGCCCTGTAGCAACTCCTCCAACTGTTCATGTCTCTTTGTTACTGTTATTCTTCCAGCCCATGTCGAACATCTGTTTTGATTCGCTCTGTCTCTGTCGCTCGCCCGCTTTAATCGCATTTTATTGGATTTTATTTTGCGTGCGTTAAATCGCCTAATCGTCTTTCCCCCTCCCCTATCCACCCGTCCCTTCGCCCACTCTCGTCGACGTACTTTTTTCGGCTTATCCGCATTTTGCATAAATCGCTTTTCGCCTTTGCTTTTTCGTCTGCTGTTTGAATTTGTTTGATTTTGAGGCTCAGCCGCCTGCCTTGTTGTTTTTGTTATTTTCGCCGCGTTGAATTTTTGTTGTTTTTATTTTTTTCTTTGCGCAATATTTTCACCTTGTTTTTGTATGTAGTATTTTTGGTTTTATGATTTTTTCTTTGTTTTCGTTTCATTTTCTTTTTATTTGTACTTTTTTTTTTGCTCCTCCGAGGGACGGCAATTAAACGAAGAGAAAAAAATAAATGGGCGAGAGTGGAAATGAGCAGCGAAAAAAAATATACAAAACAAGATAAATAATAACAACTTAAAAAAGTGTCTTTTTTCGCCAATGCAATTTTTATGAGCAAATGTTTTTCTTGTGCTTTCTTTATTTTCTTCTGTTTTTTTTTTTTTTAAACGACTCGACACAAAATTGGTTTGGATTGAAAGTGTTTTCTTTGGCGGCGTTAGAAAAACACACAAGAAAATTATTAGAAGCTCTTTAAGAGCCTTTAAATAAGTGAAAAGAGTTTAATTTTATAACAAGTGTTATTAAAGTTAAATCACTTTCCTCTATAATAAATATTCCTTTAAATTCTTAAAGCAATTAGAAGAGTGATTGAGCTCACAGCAGCACCCACATATCTTTGGGTTCGGGAAATCCCTAGACCCCCGTTCAACTGCCACTTAATTCCGATTGAAATCTACGCAGATTTTTCAGCGCCCCTCATCAGCTGTCAGATATCTTTGATGAAGATATTTCTGCAATTGTTCAGGTTTTTTTTTCTGTTGGTATTTCGTCTTGAAATTGTGTTCGATATGTTAACAAGTCGCGGGACAATAGAGAGATCCCAGAGATAGCCCACATAAGTGAGTGTATCTCTCGTGCCTGGTGGTATCTTGTATCGCGCATATCTGTATCTGATGGATGCACCTTTTGACACCCAATAAACAAGGCGAAAAACAGCAGCTGAGTTCAAAGTGATTCGATTTCAACGGTTGTCTTTTCTATACTTTGGGAAAAGGCAAGCGAGTGTGGATGCTAATCGAGAGGGAAAGTAGTTATAATTGGAGTTAATCAATAAGGTATTTGAATTTCAAACTATAATTAGGAATGTTTTTTAGACCAGTTCTTTGACTTCTTAAGTTTATCATTAATAAAATAAAATTTTCAAATAATCCCAACCGATTTTCCTTGTTTATTTTCCTCATTTCAATAACATATTAATTAAAGCTAATTGAAAAAGTGAAAATACAGAGCTGATATAGGAAACAGAGCCGAGGATAAGACGTTCGCTTAGGAGGACCTAGCGGGGGTTGTGCTAACTTAATGACCAACTTGTTAATTACTGTTACCCCCGGCGGCTGCATCTCCGTCGCGCACCTGCAGCTGCCGCTAAATGTCGACGGACTCCTTTTCGGTTTACCGTTCCACGAAGGTACAGAAAGCAGAAAGGAAACAAAAGGAAGAAATAAGCCAAAAGCCACGACAAAGGAAAACTTGGCAACGCTTTCGAACCTCGAACATGTTTGCTGCACCTGGCCAAAAGCCGGGGGTTCGAGTCAAGGGGTTTATTTCAGTTTTTTTTTATTTTTATTTTTTTTGTTTCTTTCTTTCCGTTTCGGTTTCTGTTGGTGTTACCTTGGCCAGCCGGAGCCGGCTTTTCGAAAGGGGTGAAAATGTAATAAAACACAACTAACACTGGCGCATACAGCACTACACACAACACACGGGTTAACCCTCGCGAGGAGGTACCCCTCCTGGCCCCCCGGCCTGGCCCGGCACTTTGCGAATCTATAAAAGTATCGGGCCGCATAAAAAACGAGCTCAGTTGTGAACGGTACTTTGTAACGGCAACCGGCGGAACACGCGCGCCACTAACAGTTCGGAATACACGAATAGCCGAGGAAAGCTCAAGGGAAAACTACAGCAACTCTTTATTTCGTATTGCCAAAAACAAAAAGAATGGAAGTGTATTACTAGGATTTACCAGGAGAAGCTGCATATCTTTTGCAACCCCTACAACTTGTGAGCCGCCCCTCGAATGTCCTGAACAAGTCAACACATCTATTTAGCTCCTCCCTCCCAGATCGGTAAGTCATAACACTTTGCCACCCCATCACTTCTATAGCTCAGTCTCGGGAAAAATCCCCATGAAAAGCACAACACAAAAAAAAAGAATAAATCCATCGGCTTAAAAGTTGCAAAACTCAATGCCAAAAAGCTGAACGTATTTGACTGAAGTGTATGCACTGGAAAATAAAACTCTACCTAAGCTAGATTATTATTAGATTTTAGAGTCTTAAAAACTGAAAAGAAAAAACCTAAGAAGTACCTTTAGTCTGGGATTTACAGATGTTTTCAGAAGGCAGTCACCATTCTGTCATCAAGACAAGGACTTGGCAATTGTTGGAGCTGAAAACAAAGCGAAGCTTTTGATTTTTTAAATGAAAACACTTCAAAATTTAACGTTAAATAAAAATAAAATTATTTCCCATTATCCAATTTCCAATTTCCTATGACTTAAGGACCCTTTTTATATCCCAGTGCATGCAAATCTGCATTTGTCAGTGCAGCAGCAGCTTCAGCATCGGTATCTGTGTCTGCTTTGTATCTTTTGGGTTGTAAAAACATCTGTGCTTGTCGTTCGGCATCCGTATTTGTGGCTGTGACTGTGACTCGCCCTATCTCCCTGACTCTGTGGAATGTCCGACTGCATTTCCCTTTGCCACCCACCGTACTCGCATTGCGTATACGCAGTGTTTGCCCTGATTTGTAGGAGAGCGAGTAAAACGCGAATTACATCGAGCTGTCAGCAAATGGAAACCACTTTTCTCCCCCTAATATATATACAGAGTGTGTTATAGTATAGAGAGTGTGGCTGTGGGCTGCCCTGCTCCATATTTTTCGATATCTTTTGTGGGGATCTTGGACAAGTGCTACTTCTGTTGGCCAACTTCTTGGCCACTGGCGCAGACAGTCGCTCGATGTCTTTTGTCTTGTTATTTATTTATTTATTTTTTATTTTTCAGTAAATAAAAATAAGAAGCACAAATCGAAGAAACATGGGAGACCGTGAGTGCGTGTAGGCAGAGGAGTGGCCAACGATCGATGGAGAGGTTAGCTGTCTAAAAAAGTAGAGCCACCGCCGTCGGAGCTACTGCTCCACGTGGGAGGGACGGGCACCCAGCTCAAGTCCCAGTTTGGACACCAACCAAGTTTGGCTCACTTTTGTTTACACTCTTGCCATGATTTATTTACGCAGTCTTCCCCTCCCCCAAAGTATTTCATTCAATCGAAACGATGCGAATTTTATTCACTTTTCACTCCGAAAAGTTTTCCCCCATTGAAGAAGATACGCATTCGGAGTCGGTTTCTGGCTTCATAAATCATAGACGCACTCAATGACATTGCCTTGGGCTTCTGCCTCTCTGGCTGAGTTTTTTGTGTCGCATTTTTTTTTTCGGCTTCTCGCTTTTTGTACATTGTTTATTGTCGAGTGCAATGGAAAATACGAAAAAATTAATGCGTTGGCTATTTTTAAAAAAATCATACGCAATGCATTTTAATTTTTCTGTCGGCTCTCGTTCGTTTTTTGTTTGTAAATAAACTTTTTTTTTTAATTGTGTCAAGTTTGCTGTTTTTTACAACAAGCCAGAGAGATGGGTTGAGCGAGGCAAAAAGACCCAAAGACCTGGTTTCTTAATGGCTTAGTTTTGTTTACCGATTTTTGGCTTACTTTTCCTTTGTGGAAAACTTATGAACAAGCGATACAAGTAAAAGTTTTCTAAGGCAAAAGGGGAGCAGTATCTAGAGAGCTCGAAATTAAGATCACCATAAAACTAGCAAAACTTTAATTACTATTTATACTTCCTACGCCCCCGCCACCGCCACTTCCTTCCTCTAAACTTCTGACTGACTTTTGGCATTAAATCCATCAAGCGATTTGTATTTCTCTCAAATGTGAACTTTCAAGGCGAGAGATTTCAGCGCAAAGTCAAGAGTTTATAGTATTTAATCATTCTTAAGGCCCCCCGCCAGCCCCCTTCTGCCCTTGGGACCACTACCTTTGACCTTCATTAGTGTCAGACCCTCTCGTATTCGCATTAATCTAAGCAGACAGTCCGGACTGAGCTGCCAAGACAATGGCTCAGTCAGGCAGTAGTTTGTACCGGCCAGAGATGCAGATACAGATACAAATACAGCTACAGATACTTTGGCAAAACGCACCCAAATCAGAGCAGAGATATTAAGACAAACTTGAGAACAATGAGCTGACAGCAAAGTAATAAAAATCCAACTAAAAACATGCATCCTTCAGTGAGAGCCCTTCTAAATTTTATAGATGCATAGATACATGGTATCCACATCCATGAGATACCGCGCTCACACGATACAGAGCCAATAAATGAAGTGCATTTTATATGCTGATGAAACTTAATAAATTCCACTAAATTCCACTGACGGATTGTGTAACCATTTGAGGTTGAAACGCCGCCAGAAGTTACACTTCGTCCCCGTCCGAGCAGCTGCCACGCCCCCTCCTTTTCGGAGGCGCCTCGGAGTCTCAGGGCGACACAAACAACACACAAAAGACTTCAAGTGGCGTGTGTGTTGTTGCACAAAACCGAAGCGAAAAGTCCGAAAAAACAACGGAAAACTAAAGAAAAACCTTCGCGGCGGAAAAATAAAACAAAAAAAAAGAAGCAGAGCAACGATGTGAAAAGTTGAATGCCTAACAAGTTGAAACACGCTGAAAATGCGAAGAAAAAAAAATAAAAAAAAAACAACAAGCCGTCGCTCAACAAATAAATAAAAGAAAAACAAAAGCCCAAAGATGGAGCACCCAGCAACAATAATAACAAGAACAATGACTTGGAAAATGTGGAAATGTCTTGGGAACCTTGCAAAATGGATGAAGCGAAGCTGTCGCTGCTTTGTTGCTTTGCTTTGCTGCTCTGCTGCTTGGTCGCCGCTGCAGTTTGTTGAATTAGATAAAAGTTTAGGAAATGTTTATGCCAAAACTAAGGGCGCAGATGAAAAGCGCGAAGGAAGCTTACCATTTTCCGCCCAAGAATACCCTGATGGAGTTGCCGTGGCTGTGATGGCATGCAAAAAACTCAAGAAAAATGGTTTTCCAGGTTCAAAAACTTGAGCAGTTCGAACTGCTTAAAGAAACAGCAAGTAAAGTGAAGTTATTTGGGAGGAAAAATTACTTGAAAAACGGATTAATATTAATTAATAAAATTAATTATATTTTATATTTTTATTTTTAATTAAATCTTAAAATAAGGGGCCACTTTCAAGCTACAATTAAATTTTAAAAAATCTGAAATCTGTTTTAGCATTTTTTATATTTATTTAAGTTTTTAAATTATTTAAATACCTAGACAACCATTTTGTTTTATCTGTTAAATAATTTTTTTATATAAAAGTTCTTGTGATTAAATCAAAGTCAACTCTCTTATAAACATTTCCAGGGTACCCCTTCTCAGTGCTAACCTTTTTTCCTTAAAAAAATATATATAGTTAGTGGGGAAATGGCAAAGGTAAAGGTAGGATAAGGTGCTCTCTGGCAAATGGCAGGCGGAAATGCACCGAAAATAAATGTGGGTAAAAATGCCAAGGAAAAATGTGTGCTGCATGTGAGTTGGCTGGCGACTTGTATTTCTACTTCAGCCTTCTTGTGGGTTGTCTGCACGTAAATACATATATTTCACACCGAAATCTCAGAGGGGGGGGAGAAGCGGGCTAAAAATGCCTAACCAGCGCAATAAGCAAATGCAAATGCAAATGCGAAATATGAATCACAAGAATCAGCGGCGAAAAGCACACAGCCAAAGCCAAAGCCACAGCCAGCCAAGGGAACTCCGCACACTCATCGCTTATCGGTGATTTCCCCCGCCTTTTGGCTCACCTGCCCAGCCCCCACCTGTCTCGGCACATTCATTCATCAATGCTCTGTTCGACTGAGGTGAAAATTTCGAGCGCGCGCCCGCAAAACGCCGGAAAATAAAGAAAAAAATGAGAGAAAAAGGCAGAACAAAAAGGTAAAAAGCGAAAGAAGAGCGGGCCAAGATAAGACAACAAAGATTCGCGAGCTGGCGATAAACAAAAACAAAACAAATTGGCAACAGCAACAACAACAATATCTACAGCAACGAAAAAGTGCAAAAGAAAAAGTACTGCAATGCAAACTGCAAACAAACAAGCAGAGAGAATGCATCCCACAGTTACAGATACATTTGCAGATACAGTGTGGCCGCCCCAGGAGGTATCTTTAGGATTCTATGTGGGAGCTCTATTTTGGGGAGTATCTTAAAATGGCTAAAAAGTATCTTATAGTAAAAATATTTATAATTCAAAAATTAAATAAGAAAACTATAAGAGAGAATACTATCTTTCCAGTTTCTAGTTCCTAAAAATGCATCAGTTAACTGGTTCTGCAAAATCACAGTTATTCACGCTCCCAGAAGAGATGTAAAAATCAGATACAGCCGCTTACAAGACAGTTTACGCTCATCACTCGAAGATTAATCATTTCCGCTGTGCTACTTATCGAATAAAAATGTCTAAAATAAATAAATAATATAAGCAAGTATGTCTTTCACTCGATGAATGACCACTGTGGGGCCTGCCGGCTGCAACACTTACGTGTGAAACGACACTAAACCGTCTCAACAAATTCTGTTGATACTGCAGCCAAAAAAATAGAGAGAAAAAACAAAATCAAAGCGCATAAATCTGGCGAAAAGTGAAACGGAACCCCGCCAGGGTCGCCGCATTCTATTAGAGAACCTAACCGAGAGCCAGAGGTGACTCAGGCCCACGCAATGCGAACGAACACCTGAAATCCGCCAAACGATAAGAGACTCAGGTGGTGGGGAGGGATTTGGATTCCGGAGGGGGCCCAAAACGGGTTTCTCGCGAAGCGTGGGTCCGCGTCTTTGACGTCAGCAATTGAAGTTGGTCTTTGTAGTTGACAACTAACAGATATCAGAGCCGAGCTATTGACACAATTTGTATATAACACGGATAGGGGGTATTTCCTATGACCACAAAAAAAAAAGATATGCTTTCAGCAAATATTTGCCAGCGGAAGAGTTTTTAGGGCTTTAATTAATTGAATCTGAACTGAACAACATTTTATTTACTTTTAAATTACATAATTTAATAAACTCAAACAAGGGTAAATGTTTTTTACAAGCTAAAAGTTATGGAAAATTCTGATTTAAGTAGAATTTTCTATTTTTAAAAAACTAAATAACAGTGCGAGTGCTTTTAAAAATATAAAATTATATTCAGTAGAATGAGAAAATATGGGAAAAATATCATTAAGTATTTTATTTTTCAAGAGGAATAATAGATTTTATGATAGAACATTGGGAAGATCAGTGATGACTTTATTATATTCCAGGGAAATTATCTCTTGTTTTATTATTATTTATTTGTATTATTTTTTAGCACTCAATGTTAACTAACATTTATTTCTAATTCTATCACTTAGCTACCATTTTTGGGAAAATAAATGTCCAGGGAAACTATTCCCAAGATAGTTTCCACTAAATCAGTTTAAATCATTTAAAAAATGCTCCAAATAAAACTCAAAAACTCCTGCTAAACCCCCACATTAGTGGCCTTTAATTGGAGAGAGCAATGGAAATGCAATTGAAATCAGTGTCCTCATCCAGTATTTATGACAGAATTAAGGCAAAATCACGGACAAACCAAACGCAAATCGCTTACAAAGAGTTATCACAGCTATTTGGGTTATTATTGCACATTGACAGAATGTGAAAAACGCATGAGCATGAGCTACGGCAAACAAAAAAGGAAAACAGCAAAGTGGAAAAAACCAAAAAGTGAGGGAAAACACACACAAAAATGCACAGAAAATGGCACAAAAAGATGCAACAAAAAAAAAACATTGAATACTCTGATGAGAAATGAAATATTCTGGCAATTAAACAACAAACGGCAGAAATGGTGCTGGTCGCCGGCCGTGTGTGTTTATTTTATTTTATTTTATTTTATTTTTTTGTTGTTCATATATATTTTATATATATTTTGTTCTGTTTGGTTCTTGTTTAATTTTAATGTTTTCAACCGCAACACGGAATTATGCGGATTTACAAACGGCCGCGACGGCGGTGGCGGTGTAAAATATTTATAATTAAAACAGTACTTCTCGTCGCAGGCACGGCCACCCATGGCTAGTTGCCACCGATGATCGATTCCCGCGAGCTGCATCCGACAGATACGCTACTAGCGGATGCCCGAGCAATCTGCATCTGCAAATGACCACGGCGAAAGGCGAAGAAAGCGAGGGGGAGACGGTGGGGCGCAAAGTGAGAGCGTTGCACAGTTAACTCAATTAACTTATAAAATGTAAACTATGCGCCACAGACTTGGTCTCGGACTCAGCTTCAGTCCCAGCAGCTCCCAGACAAAGCGAGAGATCCAACAACAAGCTCAGTGAGCTAAACGGCAACGGTGATTAACTTTTGTCCATCTAAAGTCTACGTCAGCGATGGCAGCGTGACTCACGCGGGCAAATAAGATATTTCTTTTATTTATTTACCCTTAAAAAAGTAACCTCTGAATACTTTTTTCATAGAATTTGTGGCTTTTGCTATGGCTAACCTAAGGAAAACATAGATATTTGTTGAGGAAATATGTTTTTTAGGTGAGAAAAACATTTAATTTTATTTTAAAGGTCTAATATAGAGTCTCTTTACCGGCTTAAAGAGTTTATAAAGCTGCGCTAACCCAGAGATAAAACTTGTGTAATTTTTTAAAAGTGTCAACAAATAGTTAAATTCGTTAAACGAGATCTAAAAGTTTAAGATTCGCACTAACCTGAGGTTAATCTGCCCACTAAATTCAATAGAACCCCATCTCAAACTCTAAGTAGACTTAGACTTACGTCTACCAACAGCTACACCTGCTCATCTCTAGACAATTGCCAGCTTGGGGCCCATGCCCATGGCTTTCCATATGTAGATGCGTGCAAAGAGATACGTGAGTGTATCTACAAGCTACAAGTTACGCTTTGCAGACTCGCGTACTCACCTGAGCGCGAATAATTACCACGCCAAGAAAGGGGGCGATGCGCAGGGTGAACCTAGCCATGGCGATGGGGACGGGTGGAGAAATAGGGAACAGGGGACAGATAGGCGCCGCCGCTTTCGTCCAAAGAAGAGTAGAGGCGGTCCAGGGGCGGATCGGACCCACTGACTCTGCGGCAACAATGTTGGCCAATGTTGGGCCAGTGAATGTCTCTCGACGAGGAAGCGAATGTAGATCGCTCAAGGGGGATATATATATGAATATATATATACTTAAAAAAAATATATGTTAAATCTCAAAAGGGGGAAAGAAATTTTAAATTTTAATATGAAATTTTTATATAATTCTTACAAATTATATAAGTAGAAAGTCTAGGGCCGCCTTCATTTATTCTCAATTATTTCTCGTAGTGCATCTACGATCTTGAGGAAACAGGTGGGTCATCGGTGGGTCGAGGGCAGCGCCAGCGGTGCTAATGTGGTTATGAACGCCAGTTGGCGGGTCAAGACTTGGCAGTCTCTTGGAAGTTCAGGCCCGGGAGACGTCGCTAATCGAAATGTGATAATCGGGGCGGGGCAAAGTCCGGTTCATTGAGCTCCCAAAGGTCNGGGGAAATCGGGGTGTGAACCGCATTTGCACCCGACTTCTTCTTCTTCTTCTCGGCTAACAGCTATTGAACTCATTAATGGCCCAACGCTTTGGCTCAAAGTTAGCGATTTTCTCGGCTTGTGGAAAGTCACAGGAAAAATAGATCGTTGGAGCTTGGGAAAACTTGAACACACTGGCGAAATCATGAGGGAAAAATTAATGACAATATTTATTGGAAATGGTCAATGCAGGTGTAAGTTTGAACTTATATTTTCAGTCATTGAATTTATCAGTTAATATTTACTTGTAACACAAATAAGTTTAGGGAAAGAAGAAAAACTTAAACTTAAAACTTTTTTATATCTTTCCTGTCTTTCGCACAATTTCCTTGGCCTTATAAAGAACTGCTAAGTACCAGTCTAAGCTGTCTCATTTTAGTGCATTCCTTAGTGGCTTCTTTCAAGTTGTTCCTTCCTCGGTTCCTTCCTGCTTTTATTTGTCCCTGGCTCCCAGAGAAAACAAAAAATGCGAGAACAAAGGGCTTGTCAGGCCATTTCCATTTTCATTTCCATTAACATGCGAATTTCCCCCCCTCTCCTTTGTTTCTGATTAACATTTTCCAGTACTGCACCCACTCCGCGCGAGCATAATTGCCTTTTGATGTTGGTCATGCTGCTGCTGGCCACTACTCCACCTCCTTGGGCCAGTTAAAGCTACATTAATTGTTATGATTTACAATGAGAAAAATCATAAATTAATTATTCATGGGGCAGTAGGAGGAGGAGGAGGAGCAAGCAAGTAGCAGCTTCGCAGTGAATTCCTGCCCTGGGTCAACGTTCCGCAGGAGCCGGCGGTAAGGGGCCATTTCCGCGGAGTTTCCTTCCTTCAAATCGAAATCGGAATTGGAATCGGAGGCCGTGAGCCATCAGCATCCAATTAGCTAACGGAACTACGTGCAAATCGTTGCATCTCCGACCGACCGTTCGAGAGAGCAGCGGCAAAAGATACTTTTGTATCTGAGTATCTGGCGGTAAAAGCGGGTTAATTGATGGCTTTTGCATTAAATTGCCTCACTCGACACAATCAGCCGAGGCGGAGAAAGAGGGCAATTGACCCGTTCGTATCTTTGTATCTTTGTATCTTTTGCATGGAAGTTAATTATCACAGTGTCTCGCAGAGAGTTCGTGCTGCAATTTCCATAGATATTTATTAGAACGGAGTGCTTCGAAATTCTCAAGCCATAAATCAAGCTCCAAATCGAGTGATCTCACAGTGCCATCTGCTGAGCATACGTATATATAGCTTCTATATATATATCTGCACAGCGCAGAAATATGGCTTATTAAAATAATTACATTGAAAATATAATTCTAAGATTTATTTTTAGGAATATTTTGGGTATTTTTTGAAAGATTTTTAGGCAAATTTAATCTAAGATATTTCAAAAATTTATATTTAAAATTAGTATTTCCCTCACTTATTTCTCTGCCTGTGTGTGTTGTGGGTGGTTTATGGGATTCTCCTTCGTCTAGACTGTGTCTCCTCGCTGGGCCACGCACTTTAATCGGCTGCGTGCTTAATTTATTGATATGTCATCGTCTGGCAGCCCAGCAACCAAAACCTCATACACTTCCCCTGGCATCCCCCTCTATTTTATTTAGATTCTCCTTGACAATCTCCACTGCGGCGGCCTCGTGCCAAAGTGTTTGTCATTTCCTCCCTGGCATTCCACAAATACTTGGCTCTTGGTCTTTGGATTTCAGTTGTAGTTTGCGTTTGCCTTTGCGTTTTCGTTTCGTTTTCGATTTCGATTTCCTTTTCGATTTAGTTGCCATATTACGAAATTGGCCTCCCCTTTTGGGCTTTGCCGGGAATGTTTAATTTCCAAACTAACTGAAACTTTAGCCACCCCGATTCGATTTGATTCGATTCGAACATACTCTTGCCCCGTTTGCGTGATTCATTCTTTCATATTTTTTGGTTGTTCCGTTTCTTTTTTCTCCTTGATTATATGTACGAACGAACGAGCATTATGTTTGTCTGGTTTCATACTTCGCTTTTTTTTCATTTTTTTCGCTTTATTATTATTCTTGTATTTTCCTATATTTCCGTGTGAACTTCCGTTTTGGCCTCTCTTTCTGCAGCTTGGACTCCCTTCCGAAAAAGGCAAAAGTTTTGGAACGTGTTTGAAATATTGATAGCGAAATGAGCAAGGGACCAGCAACGACAACCTACACTCGGATATGATTCCAAATGCACACAGAAAAAAAATTTTGTTAATGATTTTAAAATAATTTTCTAAAAGAAAACGTAATAATTTTCAAAAAGAAAACGTAATAATTTTCTTTA
>JAEIII010038742.1:0-14765 GCA_018905755.1 Drosophila ohnishii | reverse complement strand
TTTCAGTCGAGTTTGACAGATTTTTTTTTGTGTTTTGTATGTTTGTGTCTTTTTGTCGCGAAACCGGACGCGCCGCCTCCGCATCCTTTCCCTGTTTTGCCTTCTGCTCTGCCGCATCCTGGCAGCGTTCCTTTGCTTTCTGTTGTAGTGTCGCCACCATTGGCGGAATCCATCTGCACATTTAAAATATCTTTACATAAATTTTTAAAAGGGTTCACGGCTCTTTTTAGCTTTCCTACAAAATTAACAGACCTATTAAAACAAAAATTTAAAAATTCAATTTTTAATGGTTTGAAGTGTGATCACCGACTGGTTTCAGTCTGATTAGTTTCATCCATTAATTTATCTTTTATTTCATATTTATTTTTTTCGACTTTAATTGGAAACGTACAAATGTCGTTTGCTTCGCTAGACTCTTTAGTGGTTTTTATTTGTTAAAAATGTACTGATTATTAAATGATTTTATTTTATTTTAGTTTGTCTTAATATTTTATAAATTTGTTATAAAGATTAATAAATTAACGGTGGTTTGTTGCCCGTGTTGGTATCAATCTTTAATTATCTTTTTTTTTAGATTTTATTTTAATTTTTTCCTTTTCTTCAATGGACTCTTTAGAGGATTTTATTTTCTTTTAATTGTTTTCTTTCTGGATTTACTGCTTTACTGATTTTCTGTTTTTTATAATAGTTTATAAAATTTTTTTAATATAGGCGGTGTGTGGTGTTCTTCTTCTTCTTTGGGTGGTTTTTATTTCATTTTAATTTGTTTGCTTAAAAATGTACTGTATAATGTGTAAAGCTTATATAAATTTTGTTTTTATTTTTTTTTTTTTTATATATTTTATAAAACTAAATTACCATGAGATTGTGGATAACTTGTTTTAAATATTATTTACAAAATATGCTGGCAGCTTTTAATTATCTGAAGTTATTTCCAGTGCAGTTGATTCTGTTCCTGAATTAATGCAATGCAATTCGCAGCCACCAGCCAGCTACCACCCAGCTACCACCCAGCCACCTGCCAGCCACTGCATTTTTGGCTTAGTTATGATAGATTTCAATTGTAACCTGCAAGGGTATACAAGCTTTTGCTGGGCTGTCTTGTTCGATGCTGGTTTTGGCATTTTTTTGAGGGGGTTTTCAAAGTGTTTTTAGTATTAAGATTTTTTTAAGAATTTTTCAAGAGAAGATTCAGCAGTTCTTACGGTTTTTGAAGTGGTTTTTGGAACGCTTTTGACGACTCGTGTGTGGTGGTTTTGAAACGCTTTTTGTGCTATTATCAAACAGTTTTATGGGATAATTTTTGACGTACTGATTTTGATGCTAACTACTAGCTAGCTACTTTTAAATTTATAGTTAACTAGCATATTCCTTTTCTCATTAATTGCTTAAAAATTCACCAATCAAAATCTCTTTAAGGTTTCTTGTTAACCCAAAAGGTAAACAAAAATCCATTTCCCTCAACCTTCAACCCTAATCGTGGCACACTTTCCAACGGCTTACCCTTACCAATTTCAAAATATATATATATTTCGTATGTTAAATAAACAATCTTCAGTGGCCAAAAGTAGCCCCCCATTCACATTGCTCAGCTGGGTAGGAAAATTATTTTTAATGCTCCTTTGGCAAAGCCAAAGTTAAGCACAAAAGTTTCATGTTGTAAACAAAACAATGCGCACTGTTGACAATTGTTCCCAGGCAGCTGGGCATGGCCAATGCAGCAAAGCCAAAACCCATTCCCATTGCCATTCCCATTCCCTCTTCTCCTTTTTGTTTTCGACTTATTTAATGCTCGAGTAAACCTCTAAAAGAATAAAAACCCCCGCCAACAGAGAGAGAAAAAGAAACAATGGCTGAAAGTCATAGAAAATACTTGGTAAATGGTAAATACGTGCAGTTTGTACTTGTTGCATTACCGCGCCACTTGCCACTTGGCCTCCGCCAGGACTCCTTGCCCGCTTAGTTCTATTATTTTTTTTATTTTTATTTCAGGCACAGGTGATATTATTGACCAAAGTTAAACAATTGTAAACAGCTACAAGTCACAGAACAATTGCGACACTTTTTAGTTTTCCAACTCGCTGCTACTTCTCCTCCTCCTCCTCCTCGACGGGCTTTTGTTTTCAACGCCAGTCTCTGACTGGCTTTTGATAATACCAACCAGGTTGTAAATAAGAGACACCTTTGGCTTATAACTGTTTTTGTGTGTGTCCATTTTGTGTTTTTGCTAAAAGTTAATCAAGCTAAAGTTGGTGGCTGTATAAAGTGCAGTGAGCTAATTTGTGCTGAAACTAAGCTAGTGGTATTGTAAATAAAATATATTCATAATATTTAATATTTTACTTTAAAAGGTTTTTTGTCTAATTTCAGAAAGTACTCACTACCGGTTGCTTTGTGGTCAAAAACCCATTTTCCTAAGCCCTTTTCCTTGGGTGTTTTCCAACAACAATGGCCAAGAGACAATACCTGGACAGGTGGTATGGTTCATTAATTTGCACAGATGAAGCAACTGCAAATCCATTTGCCAGCTTCGGTAATAATCAACAAGCCATTCAACAGATAAAGGCGGCTTAAAATTTCCAATTTCCAGTGGCCATTCACCGCACACACACTGACACAGCATCCTTTTTTGACCAGCAACAACTTATTGTGGTTACAAATTGTGGCAAAAGCTATCAATGATATTATCAAGCGGCAGCAGGACTCACAGGACCTAAGCGAACCCAACCCAACCCAACCCAACCCAACCCGAACGGAACGCACATATGCAAGCCCAATTACATCCGGTTGCAGTTTCAATTTCAATTTGCCGTGCCCGTCGAACAATGGCCAAAAGGGCTGTCTATATGGCCATGTCCTGCCCCCTGTCCCTGGCTTGTGGTGCCCCAAAAAGGACCAGAGGACAAAGCCCAAATGCCTCTGGCAGCTAGGCATAATATTAATTTAAATTAGACAAAATGCCAGGGCGCCGACGGTGGCCTCGATGCTGTGGTGCATTGCATCGAAATGCAATTTTCGGCCTCCGGTTTGAGTCGGCTGCAGTTAATAGCCTTGTGGGTGGCCCGTGTGTCTACCTGGGGGAACACTAAATTAGCTTTGATTGAGGTATATGTGGTCGAGACAAATTTTGTTACCCAGTAATATCATTTTGTAGAATTTTTTATGGGATGCTATAGGGGTTTTTGATGTTCTTGGGACTTGGAAAATAAGCTTTGCTTTAAGGAGATATTTATGGGATTTTATGATGGTTTTTAAATAGATTTTTCTGTTAGTTTTTATAAGATATTTTGGCTAATTTTCGGTGCTGTTTTTAAAGCTTTTTTTGGATTTGATTTTGGAGCTTTTTGGGGGTACTTCTCAAGTGTTTAAATTTTTAGGAGATTTTCTTGACATTTTTAATAGATTTTTAAAAGGGGTTTTGCAGCGATTACAGATTTTTGAAGCGGTTTTTGAAACGTTTTTGAGGCGATTCTTAGGAGTATTTTGAGGGCTTTTGTAAAGCAGTTTTGTACAGGTTTTCAATAAATTTTATTTTTCTTAATTTCAAAAACAATGGTTAAGTGTTGTTTTCCATTTATATTTTTTTAAGCTGTTTTATTTTAATCTATTCCCATTCAAGGGGTATAAACAAACCCGTTTCGCCAAACTCCTAACTTCTATTTAGCCATCGAAGTTCGACAATTTGTCTGGCGTAGCGTGAAATTTGCAATTTTCCAATTCGATGCGATACTTTGAATAAGGGCAATGCAACCGGAAATCCGGACTGCAACTGCGACTGACCGGGCTAATTAGCCAGAAAATGCAGTTAATAATTCGGGGCGGGGGGGAGGTGAAAGGCAAACAAAAAGATCGCTGGGGATAAGAAAAAAGTGCTGTCCACGCAGTTTGGTTTATTTGCGCATTATAGATGCATCACTTAATTGAATTAATATATGTGTGTACATTGTGCTGGCACTCCTATATGCAAATGTTTTTGGGAATGAACGCAGCTGGTTTAACTTTTCTCTATATATATTTTTTTTATTTTTAGTTTTTGTGTTTGCATTGAAAATTAGCAAGGCAAATTTAGTGCCAATGACAACGGGTCAGCAGATTTTTCTTCTAATAAAGCGGATGCTCTCTGCCAATTAACACCACACACACACACACAAGCAGAGAAAGAGAGAGAGACACACACACACACACACTCGAAGCCATACATGCAGAAGACCGAAACAGATTTCCGGTTCCGTTTTGCATTAGACTTGACTCGTCGTGGTGACGTTGTTGCCGCACATAAATTATGGCAAATTGTTTGCATTTAATTGCATAGCTTAGTCCATGTGGTTGTTGCTTGCTTGTCATTGTTATGCATAATTCAGGGGTAAGTGGGGGAGTGCTTCTGGGAGGAGGGTCATCTTCCTGGTAGTTTGATGCATTCCCTCTAATTAACTGCAACTCATCAGCTCGTTTATCCGATGGCCAAGCCGTCGTCCCGAGTGATATACCGTTCTGAGGAGCAAGAACCAGTGATGATGTCTCAGTTTGTGAGATGACAAATGGCATATGAAGGGGCACAACTTGTTGCGCCAGGGTAACATATTAGCATAGTTATGGTCTTTAAGTTATAATATAGCAGTTTTTTTAAATAATTACTGGTATCACAAAATCTATTTTAAATTAAGCGCCAGTCACAAATTAATATTCAAACTTTTTTAAAAAAGAGAAGAGACTGTACCGATTAACACTCGATTGGCCACGAGTTATCGTTACTTAAAAACCGTCGCTTTTCAACACCAGAAAAAAACGTGGCTGCAGTTTTTTTTTTTTTTTTTTTGTTCAATAAAAAGTATAAGAGAATCATTAAAACGACTTATTATAGCAAGATCTATATCTTTTAATCATAATCCCAACATTATTTAGCTTAAGAAATTAACCAAATTCAAAGCTATTGGAATTAATTTGGTAAAGTAATAATGAATGCCCCAACCTCTGTTATCGACCAACGCATGGAGGCAGAGCGTATCTACGGATGGATCACTGATTTGTGCAGCACGGAAGGGCGTCTGGTGGCCATGCTGGAGCTCAGCGAGAGACGCAGCCAAGTTGAAAGCCTGGGACATCTGCTTTGGCACTCCTTTGGAGCTGTGGCTGGACTGCTGCAGGAGGTAAGTATAGAGATTTCTTTATAGAAAAATCTAAATGATATATATTCGTTCGATTCCCCCAGATTATGTCCATCTATCCTTCGGTGTTGACCAATGATCTAAGCTACCAGGAGTCACAGCGCATTTGCGCCGCCATCGGACTCTTTCAGGCCATGGCCTCTGACCCCTGCATTGCCCTCCAACTGATACGCTGCGAGTTCATTAGCTACCTGATGCCGATGCTGAGATTGACGCCTCAAACCCGGCCCGTGGAGCATGTGCGTCTCTCCGTGCTGGGCGTCGTTTGTGGACTTTTGAAATCGGATCACAAGGAGGTGGTGACCTACTTCCTGGGCACAGATCTGATGACCCATGTCCTGCATAATCTGGAACTTGGCTCCAGCATGAGCAAGGTGCTCTGCGCCTTTGCCCTGTTCCGCATCCTGGAGACCGAAGTGGGCCTCAGCTTTGTCGGCAATACGATTGCCAGGCAGATGCATTTGATTCACACTCTGGCCAGAGTGGTCCATCAACTGACGCTGGAGATGGAGCCGCGTGTTCTGAAGCATGTGGTTAGATCCTATTCCCGTCTAGCCGATCATCCCCAGTGCCTGGAGCTGATCCTTAAGCATTTGCCGCCGCAGCTTTGCAATGGGTACTTTTGCAAGGAGAATCTTTCAGGATACGAGAATGCTACCATGGAGTTGGCCAAACTTAGCTGCAAGTTGGCCAACAAGGAGGCTCAAGTCTACAAGGGTAAGGAGTGGGATTGTTTATGCGATATTCGAGGGGAAAGTTGAGGCATTGCTACTGGTTTTTATACTCTACAAAATAACATCCTATATTTATTTCATTTATTTAATCAATAATAAATTAAACATTACAGCCACCTTGCAAATCATTTTCACACGCAATTAAATCAACATTTTCCACCTCTCTTTTTTTCTTTGCAGGCAAGGAATAAAGTGTTTCCTGAATATAATTGACGTACCAATTTACACTTCGGCAATTTACCTCTCCCACCGAATTTTTCTGTTACCAATATATATGTATATGGCCGGCAACCCCATGATATGTTATCTGGTGGCCCCGGCATCAACATGTAAATTGCATTACCCTCAGTTTTTTTCTGGTGGAAGGGAGCTTCTTTGGTTGCCTGGGAGGCAGCATCGAGTTTGCGTAATGCAATAAACAGCTCGTAAATATTTTGATACCAATTTTCCAGCGTAATTGACTCGATGGTACTTTGAATGTCAAACAATAAATTCAATTACCAATCCATAGGCCCAAAAGTAACAGCCTTAACCCTCGGCAGCACATACACACACTTGCCTTAACCCTACTACTGCACGTGCCTTGGCTCCTTGCCTGACATGGATACGCCACCCAGGACTTCCAAAAGGAGACGCAAAAATGGGGATTCTGCTGGTGTTGTAAAACCAAAGCAAGCGGAAAATCAACGCACAAGTCGATAAACATTTGTATAAACAGCGAAAGGCGAAAGAACAACCCGAAAAAAAAGTCAAGGAAAACCCCAAAGATTCACTTATGTAGTTGTAATCAGGAGGAGAGGGGATAAATGAAGGCCAAGGGTTGATCGCTGCAGCGGCGTAAAACAATTTCATATAAAAACAAATGATTCCTGGCCAGAACATAAACAAAGAGCACATGAAATGCGGGGGAAAATGAGATACGGGTAAGCGATGGCAGACGGAGGAAAATTCCTTTTTAAGGGAAAGTCTTCCTTTAAAAAAATATTATATATTAAGGAAAGCAAAATCACACATTTTTTGTATTTTTAAAAATCTCTAAAAGTTTGGATTTTTAGGGTTTTACATTTTTTTTAATTTTCTGCAGATTTGTTAGTTAATTTCTTAAATAGCTATGGTTTTTGTCTATTAATTTTTCTCTTATATATATTTTTAGGTACTTATTGTAGTTTTATAATTTATTTAAATTTTCTTCAAATTGTTATGCATTTCTCTTTAAATTTCTCTAATTTCTTGTATATTTTTTGGTAACTTTTTATAAAATCATATTTTAAATAGAACATTTATAGTTCCTAACTCAGTCGTTCACGTTTTTAGGTTTATCCAAGACAATTTTAAAGTTTTAAAGTCAAGTTTTTACCTAATAATAAAACTATGTATTATTATTAAAAACTTTTAATATATTTTAAAATATTTTAAATGTTGAAAAAGTTACCAAAGTCAAAAAGTTATATCCCCTTTTAACCAATTTAGTGTTTCGTTTACGAGTCACAAATTGAAATCTATAATATTTTAGCTCGTCGCTTATCAAGGACCACAGAAAAAAAGAAAAGCTTAAGGGAAAATGGTGGAAATCCACGGGAAAACAGGGGAACAACAGCCGCCCAGTGCTGAGGGCAACAACAATGACAGTCAAACAATGCAAAATCAATTTAAATTTTCATCTCGCACACACGGCACGGCCAGGAAAAAGGAAAGGGGAGTGGCGATGGCACAGTAAAAAGCGCACACAAAATGGGTGAGAAAATCAGTAAAGCAACCGCAATCTCTTACCAAATTGTTTCGAGGGTTGCCATTGCCGTGCGCTGCCTTTTTTTTACCCACTTTTTTTTTTTACTTTCTCCGCCACGCAACTCAATCATAAGTAAATATCTGCCTGGCACACACGCACGTGAAAGAAAAAAGAAATATATGTAGGAGAGGAAAAGCGAGGCTTATTATGCCCCCGGGTGAAATATAAACGGAAGATGGTGCTGGGGGGGTTGGGGGTTGAAAAATAGGGGGTGCGGTGTCCGCAAAGGGTGCAGAGGGAGGACCGGGAGAGACAAGCAGCGGGTTGGCAGGCGAGACACGTTCTAATAGATTTTTCCAGCCTCTCGCCTTTTGACGCTTGGCAGGCCGTACAAGTTACACATGTTGCTTTTGTTTGGCTTCCTGTCACACATACACACACGAGTCCTTCGAAGGACCCACCATGCTCACACATATATGCACTACGAAAAAATATATTCTACAAGTAGCAAGGAGAAGGAGTTTAAAATTCAGTGTGTGTCTAAAAGAGATTATGAATTAATTTCTATGATTTTCTTGAAGGAAAAGCTAGCTGAAATAATGCTTTTAATAAACTTAGATTTCATTTTGTAATTACTGCAAAGCTCTACTTGATTTTTTTACTTATTGGTAACACTTTAATGGCTTGGTTTCTTGATTTTTTGCGAGTGCACTCACCTTGGAGGTGAAACACTGGCATTTGACATGGCTCAAGTTGTGCCTCAATTTAGGACCGTAAATCCTTTATTCAATTCTTTTGCCGCGATAAGCGCGTCACCGCTTCAAAAATGCGTGAAAAAAAGAGAAAAAGGATTTGGGGCATTGATTAGGACGACCGGATAAGCCGGGGCACGGAACCGTAAGTCCCATAAATCCGGCATATGTATGTCCCATGCGATGCGATGCGATGCATTGGGTTGCTTGGCGCTTTCGGGGGCCCATCAATCTATGCAAATTGCTGGCAATTGACTGGCAAGCAAATCCGAAAATTATGCCATCGGCGTTCCACCAACAACACAATCAAGGATGAACCGGGGCCCAAAGCGCCTCCAAAACGAATCTGCGCACTGCAATTGACAGGCGGCCAAGAATAGCCAGCGGGTGGCAGGAGCTGGAGCAGCACAAGGTTCACCTCCGCAGGAAGAGAGAGCCAGAACCAGAGCCAGAGCCGGAAGCTGGCACACAACTAATTGGACATCCGTTTGCCCCGGCGATTATCGACTTTGAGAACGAGGACAAGGGCAAGGTAAAGGTAACTCAAGTATTCTTTCCTGCTGCTACTTTTCCACCAGTCTTCATCCTCCTTCAGTTCGTGAATTTTCCGCCACGTTATTAACACCAGATTGAGTGAAAGGACAAGGCATCCTCCTGGCCTCCCGGTGTCGCCATGGCTGCGATGCCGCTCTATTTAGCTGCCAGCTCCGTGTCCGCTGGGACACAAAAGAACGAGCCTGGAACGCTCCAATTGCCGGTGTCGTTTGGCTTGATTTAATTGAAGCCGATTACCCAGCTGGAGATGGCACACCGGGCCGCCAGCTGGGCAGCCTCATTAGATCGATCCACGTCCCACGTCCCCATATCAACGTCTATGGCCTGCACACTGTGCAATAATGGCGAAAGAAAATCAGCAACAATTTGAGATTTAAACGATTGAAAAAAATTCTTATTAAAATCTTGGGGAATAATCTAACTTTAAAATATATAAAAAAGCTATTTAATTGTTGATTTCATAGGTAATTTGGTAACTGTTCAGTGCATTTCAGGTAACTGTTGTGTTGACGCTTAAATCGCTTGTACTAAACT
This sequence comes from Drosophila ohnishii, assembly GCA_018905755.1. NCBI lineage: Eukaryota > Metazoa > Arthropoda > Insecta > Diptera > Drosophilidae > Drosophila > Drosophila ohnishii. The sequence continues at coordinate 5,296 of JAEIII010038742.1, read as the reverse complement.
CTTAAGTGCCTTAAGGAGCCATCGCCTAAGCCGCTTAGTCCCCGGATTTATTAGAGTCCACAACAAAGCCGGTGCAAGATCAATGGGCTTGCCTGCGCACAGGTCGCCTCTTTCAAGTCAAAAGTTTCTGCGACAACAAAACCACTTCAAAAGCCGCCTTTCAAGTGGTGCTGCAGCGCCCCAGTTGTTTGTCACCTGGCCCGTGATTCACCCACCGCTTGGTGATTCATTAGCCACCCGCATCCACCCGCTTGCCCCCCTTTTATGCTGAGCACTCTTAAGCTAAATTAAGTTTTGATAATTCCTAATAATCTATTCAGGCAAGTTTTCAAAAATGTTTGTTCACTTGCCTGTCGTTCAAAGAGGTTGGATTGCTCGTGGTTCGTGGGGCTTCGAAGCCACGAAGGGACTCCCCGAAATGAAGATGAGGTGAGTTCCTGCTGCTGCTTTTGTTGTGATCCATTCCCCCCGCAAACAACCCGTGCACCCCTGGTGTGCAAATTGAATTTTGAAATTTTCTTAGATTTGAATTGTTAGATAGCTGGCGACTTATTAGAACGGAATACACAAAAACCGCATACAAAAGTTTTGCGGTGCCTCTGCTAGATTGCACTGGGGAAAACTAAGGTTAAAATTAAATAGAATTTATATTTAAAATTAATTTAATAATTAAAAGTGTGAATTTGCCAGTAAAATAGTACTTTACAGTTTTAAATTCAATCTTTTAATACTATTTTATTTAAGTAAATGTTGCACAGATTTAGTTTTCAAAGAGATTTCCTATTTTTCCTAAATACCTACTCAAGATAAAATAAATTTATAAACAATAAATATACAAAATTATATACCAATTAAAACCCAAATTGTTTCTCCCTGTGTAATGGCTTTGAAAAACTTTTGTGCGAACAACTATTGTTGAAAAGTTTTCAATTGAGAATATTAATTTAGCCAATACATGTGGGCCAGGGAGCAGCAGCAGCGGCCGGCGGAAAACCAAAACAAACGGTAAAAGTTTTGTGGTTTGCCAAGCATCAAAACCACGCCCCCATCCTGTCATGGAATGGCCTGGGATCAGCCCAATAGCCCAGCTCAGGTGCCTTATAGACGCTGTTCATCCTTCTCTCGACTCGACTCGACTCGAGGGCGACAAGACGCCGGCATAATGTGGTTTTTGCGGCGCACTTTCTATTAGGCGAACGGAAGTATAATCAAGAACACCCATCCAACTCCACCTCCAGACAACCAACCACTCCACAGAGCACACGCACTCTGGGCCAATTAGCCGTGTGTCCAACCAAATTGGCTGTGGGCCCTGCTTTGTTGTGGCCCAAAAATGAAGTGGAGGAGTCCCATAATCAGAGCGGGGCCAGGCGCATATTCTGCATATACAGTAAGTAATGCGGTCAGTTGTCACTTTGATCTGTCCAGAACAGGAAAAGATTATGGGCTAAGCTAACGGGGGTATTTGCACTCGAAAAAATATATAAATTTAAGTAGATTTAACACTTTAAATTCCAGTATACATTAAGGATTTTATTTCAATGAGAAATTGATTGATAATTTCATTAAATCATCAAAAATATATCCTAAATATCTTTAAATTTGTTAAGAATTCTTTTCTATCTCCAAATTTTCTTTCGTTTTTAAATTAAACTCAATTAGCATAAAACCCAAGAGATTTACTGCAAGTGTATATATACAAGAAATGGAATTCGGATCTTGTTAAGCCGCTGGGCACACGGCACGGGCACAGGCACGGGGGTCGTCTCCAGTTCATGTTCACCTGCAGGGAATTAGCATGCAAAGCCCAGCCACTCTCACCCTTCTCTCATCCGTATCCACATCCCCCGGAAAACACACACAGACACACACTCCACTCCACTCCTTCGAGGTGGGGCGGAGGTGGGTCGAGGTTATGAACATTGCGCTCATCATCGATGGCCGGCGGCTAAACTGGCGAATGGCGGAAGGCGAATGGCAGACGGCAGCTGTTCGAAAGCTCACTCCCCCCCTTGACTGCCACATACAAAAAACCCCTGCCAACGCCTCTGGAGCTGTGTCCGAAAAATGTTTTTCCCCGGCATTTGCATGGTAAAACGGCAACATGGTATAGTGGTCATCGTCAGCTCCGCTCCGAGTGTTGTACTACACTCAAAGTCCATTGAATCACAAATGCACTAAGAGGAAAATTGTAAGAGATAGCCAGGAAACATAGGAAAAATAGGGATTTTATATATTTACATCGAAGAACTTTTATATTTACATATAAATTTAATGATTTTAACTATCTTTATCCTTGCTAGTACACCCCCTTTTCCTTGAGTGTACAGTCAAACTCCATTCAATCACACACACCATTCATGGCCAGGGGAGAGCCAAAGGAAGCTGGATGCCTGGAACCAGAGAGCTCTGGCTCTGGCCAGAAACAGAGACTGAAACTAAACCAAACCCAGGACGCTGGCTGAACTGAACCTGGGACCTGGGACCTGAGACTCTGCGTCTTTGCCCAGCGGTAACAACTGTCCAGCGCAGGAGGAGCTCGGTTCACATTTGCTTTGTTTCATGCCCAGGTACACATGTTTGTTACCTGCGTGGGCCAGCGGAAGCTGGCCGGGAATGGTATAGTGAGCATGTGGACATGGTCATGGACATGGACATAAACATGGGAATGGGCGTGGCAGCCTGTTTCCGGTGCGTTTGGAGAGGGGGGGAAAGGAAAGGGGAAAAGAAAAGAAAGCACACTGGCTGGCGCCTGCAGTAAATTGAACTTTTGCATTTCAAGTGAAATGTCCGAACAAAGCATCAATGGTGCTGACATCATCTCCACCTCTGCGACCAAAACCAAATCAAAATGTTGAAACAAAGGCAGCCAAATAATACACACAAAAAATTGTTAAGGGAGAGGGAAACAAAACAAAAAAGATCCTTGGACTGCCCAAATGAAGAAGTTGAAAATGGGTTTTAAACTGATGAAGGATTTCTATGCACTCCCGTAGGTGAGTTTCTAACGAGGGGCAGGGGGTATTAGCGGCATTCGAAAGCCTTTGCCAATCAGTCAGCAACGATGGCTGCCACTAATGGATGCGTGTTGTGAACATGAAGGCCGAGTAAAGCCGAATGCCCGAATAATTAGCGAGCTAATGGAAAATTCAACAATGGGGGAAGAACCAAAATAATCACCTGATGATTTCCAAACGTATTTAATTTTTTACCAGGAATAATATTAAAGAGTTACAACAACATTTCCCCGAATTCTTTATAGGCGCGAAAGCCTGCCTATTTACCAATTTTATCAGCTATTAAATAGACGATGGATCGCCTTGTGGAGAACCCCCCAATGAAGCCACGCGACCCACGGGTGAATCAGCCGGGGTCTTAAGGCCTTTACGTTGTGATATTTGCACGCAACAAGCGATTCAGTCGATACGCCATCGATCAAATACCCATCGAGCAGCGCGCCCGCATAGATAAGGATTCGATTCCCCTATAAAAGCGAGGTTCCCTCGATCGCTGACCATTCGCCAATAACCAGTTCATCGACCGACATGGCTTCTAGCTCCCTCCAGCTCCTCCTCGTGGCTCTTCTGGGCCTGGCCGCCGTCAGCGCCACTCCGGTGGTGCAGCAGACCGGCGCCGCGGAGTTCTCCTCGTCGATGACTCGCTTCCTGCAGGCCTTCAAGAGCATCATGCCCTGCGGCTACGGCAACATTCCAGCGCTGGCCCCCATTATCACTCCCTTCTACGAGTACGCGGTCAACACTGATGACTTCACTGTTGTGGGAAATGTAACCAACATGCGCATCGAGGGTTTGGACAGCTTCAAGGTGTTGAGTGCCAGCGACTACGGCAAGACCGGAGTGGCTGCCTACGACCTGATCTTCCCCAAGATCCAGGTTCTGGGCTTCGCCGCGGTCGATGGCTTCATCAACATTGGTGGCATCAAGCTGCCCATCAGTCAGAATGATGTCATCAACGAGGCTCTCTTCGATCTGCGCTTTGTGGGCAGCTACAGCTTCGCTAGCAGCCTGACCAACTCCTCCGGACTCCGCATGGTTGACTTCCAGCAGACTGTGTACCTGGCTGGCGTGGAGCTGGACAACTGGAACTCTCTGTGGGACATCTCGACCAACAACTTCTGGAACCGCTGGATGAAGATCCTGCTGCCCCTTGCTCTGGAGGAGATGCAGCCTATGATAACCGATTTCCTGTACCAGAACTTCCTCGTTCCGTCGGTCAACGATCTGCTGGCCAACGTGAGCATGCAGGAGATGGTCAACTTCTTCGACACTCAGGCTCAGCTCTGGGAGAATGCCAACTGCCAGGCTTAGAGGCCTCCATTGATTCGCTTTGAGTGAAATATAATATTTAGCAAGCAACGAAACTGCGTTTGGTTCTCTAATTGGGGATGCATTACACATACGCCGTGTGGAACGAGGGAAGGCGAAGTTTGATTGCCGATGATGCATCGACAGGCATTTCGCTAATGAGGCAGGGGAAGGTATTGGTTTTCCTTTACACAAGATCTCAGTTTCAAGTACATTTAGATCAACATAGAGGTAGGCTGCAGTAACACTTTATAACTTTAAAATTAATACCCAATGATGAAGGAATTAAAGAATAAAATTTAAGTCAGAGCTCCATGATTTAATTTGCAACTTAAGTAAGTAAAATTATTGGAAAATGAAATGGGAATATTATTTTAAGTATACAATTGGCAATTGATGATCTATATAATTCATATTTCCAACATTTTATAGCCAAATACAAAATAAACCACAAGTCCAATACTGCCTATGAACCATATATATTTATATATTGTATATAATTGCTTTGCTTTTCGCCTTCAATGGTAGGTAATATGCATCCCTAATTAGTACTTCAAACCCATTTTGAAAATATTATATATTTAAATATCAGCAGTTAAGACGTGAAGGCTCTGAGCAGCTGCATTTTATAAAGGAAATGGAGCAAATTGGCCAGATTTCTTCAGTTTTAAAATTATTCTTGAATTGTCTTTAGTCACCCAACTAAAGTGTAGAAAAACTGTGCTTCTTTGCTTGCTTTATACTTTATTTAATCACACAAGTGCAGAGCTCTAAGCCTGGCACTTGGCGTTCTCCCAGAGCTGGGCCTGGGTCTCGTAGAAGTTTACCAGCTCCTGCATGCTCACGTTGGCCAGCATATCGTTGACCTTGGGGACGAAGAAGTTCTGGTAGAGGAAGTCGCTGATCTTGGGCTGGATCTGCTCGAGGGCGAAGGGCACCGCGATCTTGGTCCACTGGTTCCAGAAGTTGTT